>PVHY01015494.1:0-35895 GCA_004024945.1 Uropsilus gracilis
AAAAAAAAAAAAAAATAGTGGAGGAGTCCAGTGGGCTATTGTAGTGCAACCATCCTACTCATGATGCCAATTGTAGTGCAAACTTTCCAAATCTGGGTCAGTGCTTGGTTTTGGCAGAGAGACAGTGCAAGTCCCAGAACTCTTTATTTTCTTCTTTTTTCTTTTTTTTTTTGTTTTATAGACTAGGTCTAGCTATTTTTGACTGTGGACCCGCAGGCTCACGTTGCCCTGGGTACCACGGACTCAAGCGATCCCCAGCCTCAGCTTCCCAGGTAGCTGGGATTACAGACACGTGCCACCATGCCCAGCTATTTTTTTTGGAACTAGGTCTTGCTTCGTGCCCCCAACAGGACTCAAACCGCGATCCCTGGCCCCGGCCGTGGCTTCCTAGGCTGCCACCTACAGGCATGCGCCACCATGCCCGGCCCAGATGTTATAGGCTTTAATGCTCTCAGGGAATCAGGTACATAAGACATACCAGGCAGGAAGTCTGGCAGGCAAAGAGGAAGGTGGGGGGGGCGGGGGCGCTGGAGGAAGGTGAGACCCCAGTCCCCCAGGAATCTTCACGCTCTTTCTCTGGGCTCTCTCTTGAGCTCTCCTGTTCTTGTGCTCTTCACTCTGGTGTTCTCTCCTCCCCACGTGTTCCTGTTAGGGATGATGCTGCCCATTTATCGCCTCCTCCTAGGTCTAGGTGAGCCCACTCATAGATGCTCACACCCACTGGGTCCTGGTAGATACAATCTTGAACAGGACACAATACCACAGGTACTGGTCATGGAGGATAATGGTGGAAGTGTGAAAAGCCTCATTATTTTATTTACTCTCTGGCTATGGTGGAGAGTTATTGGTGTTTGGGGCGTGGTATGATGATTCCCCTTGAAGAGGTGTGGATAGATACAGTGCTACAAGCCAACACTTCCTCAATAAAAAATAACTTTTATCATGATTTTCATTCCCATTACCTTTAGGGCTTATTTCTACAATGACTGGGGAAGAGGTTGTGGACATTTTTATTCCCAGTTTCCTTCCCTCCGGCTCCCTAGAACTCCTCGGCTGGGGTGAGGACGGCCCTGAAAGACTCTCACATCTCCCAGGAGACTGGGAAAAACAACCACAGGCCCCAGCATGTGCATTTGATTTGCTAGGATGGTGTTGGCAGCTCCTAGCCAGTTACATGTGGGGAGCTGCATGTCAGGAAATCTCTGTGGACTGGGGTGATGAAAAGTGAAGAGATTAGCCAGATTTGGAGAGGGCCTGTGGGGTGCAGCTCAGATGTCTCTGGGAAGCAGCTCAGAAAGGGTTTGGGGTCCTGGAAAGATTCATGACGGAGCAAGTCTCAGGAGCTTAACCACAGACTTCTGGGTTCACTTTAGAATCTACCACAGTTAAGTAAGGGAAGGGTTGTTCCTGCTTTTTAGGTTATGGGCCATCTTTTCACCTCGGAAAATCTTGAGATGAGGAATCTTGATCATGGTAGGGGCTGGCATGAGACCCTTGGCAGCAGCACTGCAGCAAGGATTCAAGCTCTGGCGTTCACATGGAGACTCCACCACCTACAAGCCATTTGTCCTCGGCAAGTCCCTAATCTCTTTGTGACTCATTGGCCCCTTTGTATAGGGGAAACAATAGATTTATCTCCTAAGGCTGTTGGAAGGTTGAAAGGACATAGAACAGGCAGAATGGGTCCTGGCTCAGAGTAAGCTCTCAGTCAATGTTAGCTATTCATTAGTTAACCTTGGCTGCACATTTGAAGCACCTGTATGGATGGTTAAACTGCTTCATGTCTGGGCTGTGCTTACATCAGCTCTGGGGTGGGGCCCAGGATTCAGTGGATTTTAAGTTCTCCAGGTGATTCCATCTTAAACACAGAGTGTGGAAATAAACTCTCGAATATATAGATAAATGATTTTGACAAAGGTGCCAAGACCATTCAGTGGGAGGAAATATTCTTTTGAATAAATAATGGGGCTGGAAAGCAGGGTGTCCATATGCAGGGGGAAAAAAGAAGCTGGACCCTTATCTCACACCACTTACAGAGATTCACCAATATGGATCAAAGGCCTAAACATACAATGTAAAACTTATAGTCTTATAGACTTCTGGTGGCGTGGTGGCGTGATCCTGTAATCCCAGCTTTGGGAGGCTGAGGCATCCATGAGTTTAAGACTATGCCGGGCAACATAACAAGACCTAGTCTCTAAAAGATAGTCGGGTGTGGTGGTGCGCGCCTGTAAATCCATTTACATAATGAGACCTAGTCTCTAAAAAAATAAAAAAATAAATCTATAAGATTTCTGAGGAAACAGAAAATACAACATTAGGTTTGACAATGATCTATTGTATATGACATCAAAGTCATAGGCATGAAAGAGAAAAATGTGAGCTTCAACAAAATTAAAAACAACTGTTCATCAAATGACACTATCAAATGAAGAAAAGGCCAACCCACCAAATGGGAGAAAATATTTGCAAATCACATTATTCGATAAGATGAAATCCATGCTATATAGCTGATGAAGGCATGTGTATATGATTTTTTTTTTTTTTTTGAGACTAGATCTCACTATTTTTGCCCGTGGAACTGCAGGCTCAACGTTGCAGTACCACAGACTCAAGCAATCCCCAGCCTCAACTTCCCAGGTAGCTGGGATAATAGGCGCACGCCACCATGCCCAGCTATTTTTTTGGGACTAGGTCTCTCTGTGTTGCCCCGAGCGGAACTCGAACCACGATCCCTAGTCCCAGCCGCTTCATAGGCTGAAGCTCACAGGCATGAGCCACTGTGCCCGGCTTATGTGTATATAATTTTTAATTAAATGAAAAACCAGAAAACCTGATATATCCCAAAGTTTCTAAGCCACAAATTAGAAAAATAAAAAGAATCATTGTCATACAATGGAAAGTATGTATAATCGACTGTGGACACAAGTCCTGAACACATAAACATGGCAGTATCTCAGAAACACCTAGAGCTGGGCTACCCTACCACTCCTCTTACCTCTGGAGACCAGGTATAGCTGCTGTTGTTGTCACCACCCATCATCAGGACAGGTATTTGCTGTCCTTGGGGTGAAGGTATCTGGAAGGCCTGATAACTATGCACAAGGCAGTACAGTAAAGCTATTACTTTCAAATTCTCTGGTGCTAGGAAAGAAATTAAGAAATAGGAAATAGGAAATTTCTGAAATGTAGGAAGAGATTAAGAAATAGGAAATAGATTAAGAAATAGGAAATTTCTGAAATGTAGGAAGAGAGACTGGATATTGGGTTGCTGAAAACACCAAATGATGTTGCTGCGCCCATAAGAAAGACCTAAGATTCAAGAAGCAAGAGTGAGCCAGGAAACCAGTAGCTACTTACTGCTAAATCAAAATAAATTGTACTTGATTTTTTTTTAAACAATGGTCACAATCTAGTGTTTAATTCCCAGATAGACTCTTTGGAGAGATTTAAAAGAGAATTAAAATTTTTTAAAGAAATTCTATAGTAGCCTACAGTTTTACTATGGTACATAATCAAAAAAGAATTGAAGGTCAGGTCTTAAAGAGATAGTAAACTTGTGTTCATAGGATCATTATTCACAACAGCTAACACATAGAAGCAACATAATTACTCATCCATCATGTATGTACGGACAAAATGTGGAATCTATACACAACAGCGTATTATTCAACCTTAAAACTGGGGCCAGGTACGGTGGCTCGTGCCTGTAAGCTTCAGCCTATGAAGTGGCCGGGGCTAGGGATCGTGGTTTGAGTGCTGCCTGGGGCCCGTAGGGAGACCTAGTTCCAAAAACATAGCTGGGCGTGGTGGCGCGCACCTGTAATTCCAGCTACCTGGGAAGCTGAGGCTGGGGATGGCTTGAGTCTGTGGTGCCACAGGCAAAAATAGCGAGATGTAGTCTCAAAAAACAAACAAAAAAAAAAAACATGATGGCGATACTTTTTTTTTTCTTTCAATTTTTACTTTGTAAATTTCATACAATATTGGTCAGGTTTGTATGGTTGTCCTTCCCCTTAGGTTTGGCCCTCCCTTGCCACAGCCATTTCTCTGTGGCTTTCTTCTTCTTCCCCCATTGATTGGTAAAGGAGGGAACCTCATTCCCATAGTACATAACTGTGGACCAGAGGTTTGGTTCCCCAGCCCCGGAGATGATGCAGGTAGAAGTCTGTGAGGGGTCACCTCAACCACTGGTCTCACCTTTTTGTCTCAATGTTTCCTGACACAATGCTTGTCCTACCCAAGTGGTGAGTGTATCCAGGACTGTTATTACCCCTTTCCTCTCCATTATATCTACAGCTGGAGAGACTGGGTAAGCCAGAGGAGGACTCCCCCACCCCAAGTCCATACCCCTTAGCCCCCATCCCCCTGCCCACATGGAGGCAGAGGTCAGCTTTTCCAACCTGAGACCCCTGGACCTGAGACTCTGAGATCCCAGTGACATAGAACTCACCTACTCCCTCAACCCCCACCAGTGGCCTAGGCCGAGGTGGGGGTGTGCTGGAGCTCTTCTCCAAGGGCCTGCACCATTTGAAAGGACCTCAACTCCCACCTCCAGCCTGACTAGGCTCATAGGGCTGGGCTTGGAAGGTGGGGCCTACTAATCCCCTCTCCCAGCTCAGGACCCCTGGCTGAGGCCCAGTCTTACCCACTTTCACCCCTGGACACTGAAAGAGTGGAGTCTAGGGTGTCCACTCCCAAGATCCCTAGACCCCAAGATCCTGAGACCTTGGTGGTGCAGGAGTTACCCTATCCCCTGCTGGAGGACTCTCCACAGGGCCAGGCCTTTTGAGGGGAAAAGGAAGTCAATTCTGACACAGGCTACAGTATAGATGAATCTTAAGGACATTGTGCTAAGTGAAATGAGTCAGTCACAAAAGACAAACTGCTTGTTTCCACTTGCGACAGTTCCAGTTATCAAATTCATCAGGAGAGACAGAAGAAGGGTGCTTGCCAGAGACTAAGGGGGGGGGGGCATTATTTCTTCATCTCAGGATAATTTTATTCTCATATAACTTTAATTACTAGGTCTAATACACTTATTCTGCTCTTTTCCTAAGAGACGCTAATTATATTCATGTTAGCATATTCGTTAGGGATTTTGAGTTCATGTTTCAGAAAACATAGATTACCTGTAGCTTAAATAAAATAGGTTCACACAACGGAGTGTTCAAGGATGGGCAGTTTTTGGTTTTGATTCAGATGCTGGTATCTTTTTTTTATGATTTCTTCTTTCTTTTTTTGTTTGTTCTGGGATGTTGAAATCTTAAGTCCTGATTCTCTTGGCCAAAATATAGCTGCTCAAGCACCAGCCATCACATCTCCAAGCCAGTGAAAGAAGAATCTAGAAGAAAAAGAGATGGCACCTATATCACAAAACAAAACTGGCTTAACAGTCCCTAGCAGACTTCAGTTTTTACCTCACTGAGCAGAAGTATGTCACAAGTCTATTTTTGGCTGCAAGGGAGATGGAGAAACTTTCTTCTTAATACCACTTCCAACAAAACCAGTATTATTAAATATGGGAAAGAGAAGTGTGGTTATTTTCTACTGTGTCTCTGACGGAATTGTGTTCTCTGTCCTCTGTAATGATTTATGTCTATCCCCTTCTCTTGTCTTTTCCCTTTTAGTCAAGGTGAACTTTTAAAGGTCATGGTCTAAAATAGACTTTAATTCTGTTCTTGGCTTTAACTTTTCCTACAGTATTTTATGATCTCATCCATCTGTCCTCTTCTAATTCTGTTTTCTCTGTGTGAGTTTTTGCTTGCTTTTCAAAAAAAAGACAGTTTCTCCTTGTCTACTGAATGTGTTCTAGATAATAAATATTCAACACGTTATTGCAAATTCCACATAGCCAATTGATTCTAAAAGGAGGTTTTCATTGATTTTTTTTTCTGAACTCTTACATTTGTAGCAAAGCTATAGTTGAAACACAATTGAATCAAGTTCCAACATGAATGTTGGTAGTTATTTTTGTTTATGCTATCAAGAAAGGCAAAAGTAAAACAGCAAACATATTTCAGAACTTTCTTTGTTAATGATATGAAGACCTATTTATTGAAAAAAGAAAGTATTATCTCAAATTTTTGTCCAAATCCCAATCGCAAAAGCTACAGACATGGTACATTTTTAAGTCTACTCTGCATTATTGAAATTTTCACCATTTTTTTTTAAGATTTGACAACAAACCAAATAACAAATTAAGACCTGATTTATAGTTTGTAAACTTCAGTGGGGTAAATATATCCACAATGGTTGATTTCCTTTTTTTTATTGGTTATATATATATTTATCTTACATCCTTACATACCCCCAAAGTTCTACACCACCATGCCCAGCACCACACCCACTACTGAAACATCCATCCTCTTTCACCAAGGTTCACTGTGTCCCTCCCCATTTTACCCCTGTGTCCCCAGCTGGTGTAGCCTCCATTCTGCAGTGAGGTTTTCAGGATCTGTTGTGGTTTAGTTTCTCTGTTAGGAACTGATGACTTTTGAGTATTCGCTATCTTTGTTTTTAATATAGTTTATTTGATTTGAGTTTATATAATTTAATTTTTAATCATTGTGTGTTCAACAGCTGGCCTGAAAAATTCTTGAAAGTAGCAATCAGCTTTCCAGAGTTAGCAAGAGATAGCTCCAACAAAACGAACTCTGCAGCCGTCTTCTGCTACATCACTCAAGAAACTAAGCAAATAAATAAGGGGGTGGGGGGAATGGGAGGAAGAAGAGTTGACTTGAGGAAGGAAGAGGAAGAAAAGGAGAATAAGAAGAAAGCAAGAATACAAAGAAAGGTAAAGATAGGTTAGGGCAACTGCTGCCTGAAATCCTGACTTACTCACCATCTTGGTTCCAAATGCAACCTAGTGCATTTCTGAGTAAGTGATAAAGGTGTGTCCATTGCCCAGTGGTAAGTCCCATCCCTTATCTTGTCTAAGCTTGTCAAGTCTGAGACCGGAACGGTGTGGAACACAAAAGCAATTTCCTTTGGGCAGTTGGCCAACTCAAGTCAGGCTCTTGCTGAGTCACCCCAATGTCACCGTCACCCCCTTTGCCCAGTTTTATTTTCCCTTCCTATGTCCTACTTTTCAAACACCAAGCTCTGAGTGGATTCCAGAATCCGTATTCTTAGTAACCATCTGGGTAACTGTTGCCATCTAAGAAGTTTGCGAAGTGTTGAGGTGATAGGTCTTTGTGTTTGTGGTCCACATAGAGACCTCCCTTGCCTTCTGAGTGTCTCTCTGGGCTTCTAATTTTTCTCCAACCCTTTGTCCAATTCATTAGCAAATCCTCTCAGCTTCAGAGTATATTCAGACTCAAGCAATCCCCAGCCTCAGCTTCCCAGGTAGCTGGGATTACAGGCGCATGCCGCCACGCCCAGCTATTTTTTTTGGAACTAGGTCTTGCTATGGGCCCCAGGCGGGACTTGAACCACGATCCCTACCCCTGGCCGCTTCATAGGCTGAAGCTTAGAGGCATGAGCCACCATGCCCGGCTCTTATTGCCTTTGTTAATACACATATTTGGATTTTTGAGTCTCTCCTAGGTTGCTTCCCACCACTGTTCTTGCTGTCCTACAGCCTGTCCTCCACCCGACAGCCAGAGTGCTCCTCAAAATAAGTCAGATGCTACCCCTCTGCTATTCAAATTCCTGTTTTGGACTGAATTTACCACCCTCAAAAAAATAATCAGCCGAAGCCCTAACCCCCTGTGGGGAAGTAAGCCCTTTAAAGTGGTAATTGAAATAAAATGAGGTCTCTAGGCTGCATATCCCCTAATCCATGTGACTGATATCCTTAAAAGAAGAGGAAATATGGACACAGAAAAGCATATGCAGTTGGCCATCTATAAGCCAAGGAAAGAGGCCTGAGAGAAACCATCCCTGCCAACACCTTCTTCCAGACTTAGCAGTTTCCAGAACTGTGAGGACATTAATTTCTGTTGTTTAAACCACCCAGTTAGTGGTACTTTTTCATGGCAACTTTAGTAAATTAATGTGTCTTCCAAAAACTCCTGATCTTAGAGAAAAAGTCAAAGTTCTAACTTAAATCCACGAACTGTCATTCCTAAATGATAAAGTTATCAAACTCAGTGCCCACTATTTTGAAATTCATTGCTTCAACCTATTGATAGACTGAAGAATTGTCATTATTACATGGAAACACCATCGAAACAGTTTCCATTACAATAGGAAAAAAATTCAATGTTGAAAGAAATAAGCCATCAATAAATATTAACTTTTTTACTAATAAATATTAACTTTAATGATTGTCACATAAATTAGAATCTTATCTCAGAAAGTTCAGTCAATTCTGCCTCCTTGCCTTTCTTATCTGCCCTTCAATGGAGGGCACTTGGAAACAATTCTTTGGTTCTTTGCACACTGGGCAGGACCACACAAATTCCCCTTAATCATCAGAAATGGGTGTGATAATGAACTAAAGGATAGAATATAGAAATACAGGCAATTGCCTTCTGGTTTATTTCCCATTTTAGTGAAAGGACCATAAATCTCTGGCCTGGCTGCACTCTTTCCATTGAGATGTGAAAGCTGCTGAAAGGAGATGAAGAAAGCTGCTTGGCTCCTGTCTGGGGCAGGCCGCTGATGTTCTTGAGTGCTTTGGCTCCCAATGAAGAGAGAAGAAGACAGGTTTAAACGAACTGTTTGGGGGAGGGAGGTGGAGAAGGAAAAGAGAGATGGTTTGTGTGAAGAGTGAGATGCAGGTACAATTGATACTGCTGGTACCATCCTGGTTCTTTTTTCCTGTTGGGTTAGTTGACAACAGCTGCCATTAGAGTCCTGCCAACTGGGTGACTTAAAATCATTTTCTCATCACTTTGGAGTCTGGGAAGTCCACGATCAAGGCCTTGGCAGGACTGGTTTCTTCTGAGCCCTTTTCTCCTGGCTTACAGGTGGCAGTCTCCTCACATAGCCTGTCTCTGTGCACAACACCCCTGGCATCTCTGCACACCCTAAATTCCTCTTCTTGTAAGACTAGTCTGTTGGATTCAGGTCCACCCTCATTGTCAAGTTTTAGCCTAATTACCTCTTTATAGGCCCTGGCTCCCAAGACTGCCATATTCTGAACTACTGGGGGCCAGGGCTTCAACATGGGAATTTGGTGGCAGGTACACAAGTCAGCACACAGAGCCTGTGTGGGGCATCTTTTCCCCACCACTGTGAGTGTTGATTGCTAAGGTCTTAAAACTGCCCTTCTCTTGAGAACTATTCTTGGTTAACCAGCACCCTTAGCTGGCAGGTTGCCATGACACTATTGGATAAAAGACTGGTACTCTTGCCTTAAGGCAAGTCTAAGTCTAACACTCCAGGCTCACTTAGGGATCACACAAGTCATATTCCATAGGAAATGCATCCCTTCTCAACTTTTTCTTCTGCAACATTGCTGTCCTCACTCCCCTTCCAGGAACTCTTCCCCAATAAATCACTGTATCTGAAACCCTTCCTCAGGCTCTGCTTCTAGGCAACCTGATTTAAGACAGTGATAGCTTAGGTTTTCTTTAGGATTGTTCCATTTTTAATCTAGAATCTGAAGATGGAAGATGAAATTTACTATCATTGCATTTTGTCCTGTTTTTAAAAATTATGATGTAATTGACATAATTTTATTTTTGTCCTATGTATACAACATAATGATTTGATATATAACACTGCAAAATGATTGCTTCCATAAATTTAGTGAACATCCATCACCACACATAGCTGCACTTTTTTTTCTTTTGGTGTCTCTGCTGTCTTTTAAATGGATCTCAAATCTGTCACCTCTCCACTTACAATCACCATTCTAACTCAGGGTACCACCAGCTTTTGCCTGGAATCTCAAGGCTCTTTGCCTCAGTTTGTTTCTTTTTTTTTTTTTTGAGACTAGGCCTCGCTATTTTTGCCTATGGAGCCACAGGCTCACATTACCCGTGGTACCACAGACTCAAGCAATCCCCAGCTCCAGCTTCCCAGGTAGCTGGGATTACAGGTGCGCACCACTGCACCCAGCTATTTTTTTGGAACTAGGTCTCGCTACGGGCCCCAGGCGGGACTCAAACCGCGATCCCTAGCCCTAGCCACTTCATAGGCTGAAACTTACAGGCACGAGCCACCATGCCCGGCCTCTCAGTTTCTCTATTTTTTTTCAGAGTTCCTTTTTGTAAAGCCATTGGGATTATACTTAGGTCTAATTTAAACCTTTTCAATAACTATCCAGCTTGCTCTTAATATCACCTTCCACTTACTTTACCTCCCCATAGAAGATAGTCCGTATTCCTTAGTATAGCTGTCAAGGCCCCTCCTAGCTGGTCTCACCTCACCTTTCAATCCCCAGACTCATCAGTCTGGCGTTAATTCATGTTGCCCCCCTTCTCTCCTAGAAGAAATTTATTTTTTCCTACCCAGGTGTAGGGGAACCATCCCAATCCAAGGAGTTTCATCATCAACTCTAGCAGTTAAAGAAAAAGATCAGAGCCCTTGGAGGCTTAAATGTTCTCAGGGAACAGGCACACAAGCACCAGGCAGGGAGGCAGGAAGGTACAAGGAGCAGAGCGGGGGAGGGGGGGGCGCGGGGGTGGAGATTGGCAAGCCCCAGGTTTCCCCAGGAATCTTCACGCTTTTTCTCTGGGCTCTCCCCACGTTCTCCTCATGCTCTCTTAAATCCCTCCCTGCCCCATGCTCTCCTCCCAGGGTGATGTTGCCCTTTTAGCCATGTGTGCCCGCTTACTCATGTGCATACTTATTGGGTCAGGCATGCACAATCATGGGGAGAGCCCACTTCCACAGGTGCTGGTCATAGAGAGTTATGGTGAAAGCATAAATACTCTGAAAACTCATTAATCCTACACTATGCATTCCCAGTTTGCCTGGAAAAACTTGTTTCTTTTTAAGGGCCTACCACCTCTGTATGCCCTCATCCTTGTTTGCGATCCTTCCTCCCCATGATCATAGCATACCTGGATGTATAAGCTTATTGTATGTAGCTTGTTACACATACCATAGAAAAATGCAACAATAACAAAAAGCAAAACCTGTGTATAGAGTATAATAAATGACTCATCAGCATCTAACTGGAAAAATTAAAATGAGAAACTTCCTCCCCAAAGTTACCTATGTGCCTCTACCTGTTCGCCTCTACCTGTTCAGAACTATCTCATCCTTTTTGGTGTGCAAGATTCTGATTTCCATGATAATCAATTTCTTGCCTTAAAAAAGCTTTAGCACCTGCATGTTTACTGCTACATATTATGATTTAGTTTTCCTGAAATTTATTTAGTTTTCCTGAAATTTCCTGAAATTTTTATCTGGTTTCTTTCAGTAAACATTCTGTGATTTTTATCCACAACTATAACTATAGTTTTGTTATTTTTGTTATCCTGTAGTATTTCATTAGGAATTTACCACAACTTGTTTCTTTTTGAGGGTCATTGAGTTTTTTTTTTCCCAATTTGTAGCGATTTCATGCAATACTTCTGTATTTCTTGTCTTTAGATCATAATGCACATGAATTTCTCTCATGTACACTCAGAAGGAAAATTACTGTTTAACACAGTATAATTGTCTTTAGTTTTAAGAGTTATTTCAAGTAGGGTACAGTGGCATGTGCCTTAATCCCAGCTACCTGGGAGGCTGAAGCTAGGAATCACTTGAGTCCATGGGTTCAAGACTACCTCAGGCAACATAGCAGGACCTAGACTCTAAAAATAATACCTGGATATGGTGGAGTGCGCTTGTCTCTATTAGAAAAAAAAAGTATATTCCAAAGTGGTTATATCCATTTACATTCTCATCAGCAGTTTAAACATATTCCCATTTTCTTCAACTTTATGAACTCTTGACATAACAGGTTTTATGATTCTTGATTGTTGTACACAAATGGAACGATAGAATATCAATTATTTTTTTAAACCTGTCATTTAAAATATAAAATTATCTTGGAATTTATGCCATAAAGATTGTATGTATAGACATTGTTTTTCATGCTTGCATAACATTCTAGTGCGTGAATTTTTTTTTCTCTACTGTCTTGGATAATACACGATTCATGTATTGGATACATGCATTGAATACAATATTGGGTACCTTGGATAACACAACATGGTAAGAGACACGGAGGGCAAAGATGGCAAGTACTCATGGATAACTCCATTGCCCATGGCAGACATTTCTAATTGAACATGGTATTTTTCCCCACTGAGCACACTATAACCTCAGGTTTGTTCTCACGGTAGAACTCTAATATCTTGGTATTCAAAATGTAGTTCCCAGAAGAAGTAACTATGGAAACATGATGTTACGAAGCACACCTGTGCGCTCACGGGGTCTGGAAGATCCAAGACCTCATCTCGAAGAAGGCTTCTAGGAGAGCAGTGCACCCCTCCCCACATTATGGGAGAGGAGAGGAAGACCAAAGACTGGGGGCATAGGCCCATAGCAAAGCTACAAGCTGAGGCAGAGAAATGATCTACAATGGCCAGTCACAGATGCCTGTAACCACAGAGAAACTTCTTCACCTACACTGACCGGGGTGAGACCCCTAAATCTGACGCCAGAACCATAAGGTAAAGCAGCAAAGCAACAAAGATGGGATTGGAGAAGACAGCCTCCAACGAGAAAGCATGGACAGACCACAGATAAATACAGACTGGCCACACAACGCAGACATAAGACTGAAAATCAACCAGCAAGGCTCGCCTGGTTCGCCTGGTTCTGAGAACATAGTCCTTCACTCAATGAAAGAACACTCCACAGGAAAGAAAGAGACTAATGGACTGAACACAGACTAGCAAGCAACAAAGAGTGGGGTGTGAGAGAATGGAGGGGGCACCAAAGTGGGGGGAGGTATCCCAAAAACCATTTACTGAGATTGTGATTTAAAGAATAATAATAGGCCAGACATGGTGGCGCATGCCTGTAAGTGGCAGTCTAGGAAGCCGTGGCCAGAACCAGCGATCGCGGTTCGAGTCCTGCTCGGGGCAACGTTCCAAAAAAATAGCTGGACGTGGTGGCACACTCCTGTAATCCCAGCTACCTGGAAAGTTGAGACTGGGAATTGCTTGAGTCCGTGGTACCCCAGGCAATGTGAGCCTGCGGTTCCATTGGCAAAAATAACGAGACCTACTCTCAAAAAAAAAAAAAAAGGAATAACAATAAATAAAAAAAATTTAATGTAGTTCCAGGACTAACAGATTCAGTATTACTTGGGAGCTTGTTAGAAATGACAAATTTCAGGTCCCACTCCAAACGCACTGAATCAGTCTACATTTTGTCAAATTCCCAGGTGATTCACCTATACAACAACGTCCAAGAAGTGCTAGTTTAGGCTCTACCAGGCTCCATCTGTAGGGCGAGAAGTGTGGGTCCTGATTCCAGAAGCACACTGCAAGGCTCTGTCCTTGGTCCTGTCCTTTCCATACCCTCATTTGTGAGAATACTGGTGCCAGACTGACAGGAAGAATCTGAACTGGTGGCCGTAGGAATCCCAGCGCATTAACAGAAGTACTGGACTCTAGAATAAGGAGAAAGGCCGGGCATGGTGGCTCATGCTTGTGAACTTCAGCCTATGAAGCGGCCAGGGCTAGGGATCACGGTTCAAGTCCCGCCTGGGGCCCGTAGTTAGACCTAGTTCCAAAAAAAATAGCTGGAATGCGCCTGTAATTCCAGCTACCTGGGAAACTGAGGCTGGGGATTGCTTGAGTCTGTGGTACCCCGGGCAATGTGAACCTGCAGTTCCACAGGCAAAAATAGCGAGACCTAGTCTCAAAAAAAAAAAAAAATAAGGAGAAAAACATTGAGACAGTAGTGTCAAGGATTGACTAACAATTGGACTCACTAAAATCCAACCAAGACAAACAAAAGATTTCTTAGGAATATATTTGAGAATAGGATCTTGGCAGAATGACATGCAGTTGCCCATTCTAGATCATTAACTGTGTTCCATAGAAGAGTTCCATCTGAGATTATTTTGGGAAATATGACCATGCTTTTTCTTTCTCTTTTTAAGGTCAGTTAACAATATACTGTCATTAGACATCACATATAATGCATACATTAACAATATAATGTCAGCTAATAATGTCAACTAGCAGTTAACTGAAAAATACAGATGTTCTGAGGTTCCACATTTTCTCTTTTTAATTCAGCAGTTCCCAAACAGAACCCCTTCACCTATGGATACCTATAGAATCAGTGTTCCATGAAACACAATGTGGGGCCCATGGACTTGGGGTTTTAGGTTATTGTGTGGGTGATGAAAAAGACAGGGCTACCTCTGAAACAGGTCAAGAGATGTTTGACTCTCTGCAGTCTGAGGGAGGTGCCCTGGTAACTTCACAGGTTTAGTAAGGAGGGCCAGTCAGTAAGATTCAAATGTCTCCAGACACAAACCCAAGACTGACAGTACATCACACTTGTCCTATTGTGAGTGTTTGACTTAGAGTTGATTTTCTGTTCCTGTCTCAGCATATGATGACTGGTGGTGAGGGCAGGGTGGGGGGTAGAGGGGTGCAAAATTGGGTAGGCAACTGAATAGCTTAAGAAGTCCCTAAAGACAGAAAAGTCTCTGGGGAGGGCTGCTCTCTTTCTCCCTCCTCCCCTTCCTCCCTCTTCCCTTCCCTTCCATAGTCTCTTAACACCTACTACCACATATTTAATAGAGCATCCTGTGAAAGAGAATCTAAAGTTTCTTTGAGGTTCACTAGAGAACAGACAGAAACAGATGGATTAGAGTTACAGAAACAGGTGGATTAGAATTACAGAAAGGTAAACATCATACAGACCATATTCTTTGACCACCATGCAGTCAAATAAAAAATTACAGGCAGCTCTCCTGCCCATCTGTGACTATGTAGGGGCCTCTCTTTTTCTTTCTCCTTTTCCTAATAAACTTGTCTTTTAGAAATGTAAATAAATAAGAAAAATTAATAACAAATATTAGGCAAAAATATGTTAACTTGGAAATTTTTTACTTTGTAATTTTCATACAATATTGGTCACGCTTGTATGGTTGTCATTCCCCTTAGGTATAGCCCTTCCTCCCATATTGTACCCTTATCCCCCCACCCTATTCTCAATTTCCCTTTTCTCTCCTCTGGTAACTCCAACTCCTTGCACTGTAAGACATTGGTCTCCTTTTTCATGAAACAGTGTCTTACACTCCCGGATAACAACAGACCCGGCTGTTCCCATCTCCAGGAGTAACTGAGGAGGATAGGCAGAGCATGTCACGAACTTGTAGGCCAAATATGTGGTGCAGCTCTCCAGGATCTGTCATGTGGTGCTGCTTATGTGTCATATAGTTCTTTTTTTTTTTTTTGAGACTAGATCTCACTATTTTTGCCCGTGGAACCCCAGGCTCACGTTGCCCATGGTACCATGGACTCAAGCAATCCCCAGCCTCAGCTTCCCAGGTACCTGGATTACAGGCACACACCACCACGCCCAGCAATATTTTTGGAACTAGGTCTTGCTATGTGCCCCTAGTGGGACTCGAACTGCGATCCCTGGTCCCCGCTGTGGCTTCCTAGGCTGCCGCTTACAGGCATGCACCACCATGCCCGGCTGTGCCATGTAGTTCTTATATCTTTATTTGGGAGCCCAACTCCCAGTCGCTGGCAGTGGAGGCATTCCCTGCTGGGGATAGACTTCACCAGGTGATCAGTCCAGCCCTTCACTTCATTTGTGTTAGCAGTTCTGCCATGGGGCCACAGCCACATCTCTGTAGCTTTCTTCCCCCATTAATTGGTATAGGAGGGAGCCTCATTTACGTTGCACATAACTGTGGACCAAGAGCTTGGTTCCCCAGCCCCGGGTGTGATGCAGGTAGAAATCTGTGACAGGTCACCTCAATTACTGGTCTCACCTTCTTATCTCAGTGGTTCCCTAACACACTGCTTGTCCTACCCAGGTGGTGAGTGTATCCAGGGCTGTTATTAGCCCTGTCCTCTTCATTATAGCTGTAGCTGGAAAGACTGGGTAAGCCAGAGGGGGACTCCCCCACCCCAACCCTGCACCCCTTAGTCCTCAACCACTGTGGAGGCAAAGGCAAGCTTTCCCAGCCTGAGACCCCTGAACCTGAGACCCCAAGATCCTGAGACCCCAGTGACATAGAACTCACCCTACCACCTCCAACCTCACCAGTGGCCTAGGCCACTGGTAGGGGTGTGCTGGAGTTCTTCACCAAGAGCCTCAGCCATCCAAAAGGACCTCAACTCCCACCTCCAGCCTGACTAGGCTCACAGAGTTGAGACTAGAAGGTGGAACTTACTAATCCCCTCTTCCAGCTCAGAACCCCTGACTGAGACTGCCCCACCTCTACCCCTGGACACTGAAAGGGGGGAGGCCAGGGCCTTCAGCCCCACGACCCCTAGACTCTGAGATCATGAGACCCTGGTAGTGCTGGCCATAACCTACTTACCCTATCCCCTGCTAGGGGACTTTCCAAAGGGTCAGGCTTTTCAAGGGGACCTCATCCCCTACTCCCAGTCCAGCTTGGATTGGGGCTGGACCTAGAAGGTGGGGCTTACAACTCCCCTCTGCTAACTCAGCACCCCTGGGGAACTGCCCAGCCCCCAGGGCCCTCCCATAAGGGAGGATGTAAGGTCCCCTAGCCTGAAACCCCTAGACCCCAAGAACCTGCAACCCCGAGACCCCAGTGATGCATGACTCACCCGCCTCCCACTCCCTCTAGCAGTCTAGGCCGCAGTAACTTGGAAATTTTGATCAGAACTTTCTAAATGATTTTTGGTTCTAAAGGAAATTTAAAAAAAATTTTTTTGAACTATTTAGAGATAAGCAATAATTAAAGAACTATAAGTCAACATCTGGACAGGGTAGTCAAAAGCACACTCAGGGAAATGCAAACCCACAGGAGCATTAAGGACAAAACAAGAAAGGCGCTTATTAAGCAAATTAAGTTTCCAAACTGAGAAGCTAGTAAGTGAATAGGAAAATGAGTCGAAAAGAAAGTATCAGCAGAAATGACTAAAGATAAAACAGAAAAAAATAAGATGGAAACCAAACCATAAAATAAATTTGATCGATTGACATCTTAATCACTGAAGATAAAACAATGAGAGATATTTTTGAAGTGTCATCAAAGCAAGAAAAAAAATAATAAGCATACCCATTTGAACAAATAAAATAGAAACAATCGGATAGCACTGTATTTGAAAATCTAGACAAAAGGGTATGATTTATGAATGAAATGCAAATATCCAGAATAAACATGCAAAGATGGACAATAATACAGGAAGCAGGTTCAGTCTCATTGTTAGGAACGATGACTTCACAGACTGGAATGACCCATGAGTGGCATGACCTGGGTTGCTAGGAAGGAGACATCATAAGCTCCTTTGCTGACTAAGAAGTGAACCAGCTGTCAGGAGCAACCACGTCAGTGTTATGGAAGGATTAGAACAGAGGAGTCTCTTTCTTTGATTTCCATGATCTACCTCCTTTAGCGCTTTATTATTTTTACCAAAGGCCCTGTTGCTAAGGGCAGTAGAGTAACTCTGCTGATCTCTGAGAGATTAACAGGCAGGACAAAGGCAGTGGTTATAGCCTGGAGGAGGCCAGGAAACCAGAGCAAAGACTTTCACCACTAGCAACTGCCCAGAAGCCCTGGAGAAGTGAGGATGCTTCTGGAATAACTGGGTTAAAGTCAGGACCTGCCTGACAACATGACTCTGAGCAGGTCCCTGGTATAGGTGGAAGTGACTAGTTCACAAACTGGACAAGAAAGGCTGTCACCACTGGTTATGTGGAATGTAGATCTCCCCCTGCTGTGCTGGAGCTGACCCCCAACTCTAGTTTGGGGTTGGAGCTGAACTGGAGATGGGTAGCACTGAGATGGGGTGGGGGTTGACTGCTCTGGAGATCCCATTTCTGCAAAAACTGAAAAAGCAGGAGCCAATCTGAGCAGGGGCAGAGGGGGTTTGCCTGGTAGTAAAAGGAGCCCACAAAGTTTCCCAGCGTTGGCCTCTGCTCAGGCCTTGGCTGTCATCTGCAGTCCAATTCTGCCTGTACACCCACACTGGCCCCAATTGAGTCATCTCACAGCCTTGCACAGTCATGGTCAGGCCAGTCATGGCCAGTCAGCCAAATGGGTGATGCGTCATTTCCACACTGGCAGGCCTTCTGAACTGGGCTGGGACTGCCCAGCCAAGTCTCAAGGTCTGGCCTTGGGCCACTCTGCTGGCCAGTCAGGACAGAATTACATTTTCTTAAAGGACCTTGCCTTTCCAAAGGAGGCTGTGAAATGCTTCTTCGTCCATGGGTTCCAGCATCCTGAAAAAGACAAGACTGGGGAATAGGAAAAACAACAGCATTTCATTAAAAACAAAGTTGTCAAAGCTCCAAACATTCTCCCCAAATTTCCTTGTGGGATTACTCACACCTGTGATTCACCTGGTTTACATTTTGAATGTTTCTGGGATCACCATCACCGACTTGTACCACATCTTGTCACCCTGTGGACCTACATATGTTCATCTCGCCACTGACCTCTTTGTTTCCAGTCTCCTGCCCAAACCCCTGGGGTCTGTAGCTGTTACCCCACACACAACTCTAAACCTCTGCTGAAAGCTTCTAGGTGTTCCCACTGACTTCAAAATGAAGTTAATAGTCCAGTCTTGAGTTCTCACAAAAGTAAATCTGTGTATGGCTAATTTGTTTGGAAGTGATTCCAGGAAAAAGTGGGAGCAGTGATACAGGACAGGAAGGAAATCCCAGGAAGTGTGTTAGAGAACAGATTGCTATAAGCAATAGGCTCAGTCCTGCTGGGGCCATCTGAGGAATCATGGAGAAGATATTCCAGAAATTACCCAGTGAGAGGTGAGAAATGGAGGCATTTTTCCACTGCTTCGTGGCACTCAATGATTGAGAGTTGTCCTTGGGTGATAAAGCTGCAATATGTGCAAGTGAGCAAGCTTCCATGTGCCGGAGAAAACAGAATTTTAAAAGTGGGAATATATTAGATATGCTAGAACTGTGCTTGAAGTACTGCAGGTGAACACACCTTTGTGTCAAGAATGATTAAGCCTCTATCTCTTGTTCCACCATCCATAGCAAGATCTCTTCATGGTTGCAAGGTCTATGCTGCAGCTCCAGCCATCACATCTGGGTCCCAGGCAGGAGGAAGTGCAGAGCAGTAAAAGAACAATTTGCAGCTGACAGATTCTTTTTTAAGGGATTTCCCCCCACATTTTCCTCCTATATTCCATTGGCGAGAACTTAGTCACATGGTAATTCCTATGTGCAAGGGATTCTGGAAAATGTCTTAAGGAAGAAACTGGATACATTCTTTTCTTTCATTAAAAAAAAATCATAGGAAGAGAGGAGGATAGTAGAAATGAGGGAAGCATGTACGTATGCCAGCATATTAATTTTTCTTTTCAAAAATATCTAAACTTCCAAGTATGAAAACTTTTAGACATAGTAAAAATGACTACTTATGAATACCAACAAAATCTCTACCTAGATTCAACAATTATTAACATTGTACTACATTTTGCTTTATCTCTTTATCAAAGTTTTTCCCTTAATTTTAGACTTCATGATTCTTCCACATAGATAATCCAAAACAAAGAGTCTGCTCTGCAGGCCAGGCATGGTGGCGCGTTGCCTATAAGTGGCAGCCTAGGAAGCCACCGCCGGGGCCAGGGATCGCTGTTGGAGTCCCACCAGGGACATGTAGCGAGACCTAGTTCCAAAAAAATATAGCTAGGCGTGGTGGCGTGTGCCTGTAATCCCAGCTACCTGGGAAGCTGAGGCTGGGGATTGCTTGAGTCTGTGGTACCTCGGGGAACGTGAGCCTTGTGGTTCCACGGGCAAAAATAGTGAGACCTAGTCTCAAAAAACAAAACAAAACAAAAAAGAGTCTGCTTTGCAAGCTGAGTAGTGTCACAGCTCTGAAGTAAATGAACAATTTCATAATATGGTCTTGTACTCACTCCATATTCGAGTTTCCCATTATTTTAAGCTACTTTCTCTTTTGTATCTCCCCTGCATCATCTCTAAATCTCCAGTAAAGTTTCTTTGAAAGCCTGGAGAAGGGTTTAGCAGCCCCAAGGAAAGGATGGCTTTGGGAAACTACTGAGACAAGTGGCCGATGATAATAAGAAGATATGTGGCAGATGACAAGTGGCATATGATGATGAGCAGTACAGTGCCTGGAAATTTCTGAATCTGCTTCAAGGACTCATAGAAGAGGGAGTTTCTAGCATTAAGGTAGTGAGACCTTATATTAACATAATTTGAGTTACATGGATTAATGGGTTAGCTCATCCAACTAATATTTCACTCAACAAATATTTATGACTTTTCTGCTACATGCCATTCCATGTCTTGGACACATGATTACAAAATTTCCCCTTTATTTATGATTAATATTTAACCTTCCTATCCAAGAACTGTCTGGAATAAAGATAAAGAGATATTTTTTTAAGTATTGGGCACTTTTAACCTTCACCTACTACTGCAGGGGAATGAATCTAATTTGAAAGCCCTGAAGTATCAATGCTGAAGCATAATTACACAATATTTTATGAAGACATATAATTAGTGGGTGGTAATAATAAACCCATTGTCTTTGTGCACTTATTTTTTTGTGTGTTTTGTCTCTGTGCATTCATTAGAACTGGGTTTAATTGTATGTAACAGTAACAATAAAATAACAGATCCTTTGGTAAAATAAAAATGTATTTCTTTTTCTCATATTTACGTCCAAATGTAGGCAGCTCAGAGCTTGTGTGATGTGTCTGTAATCACTCCAGGGATGATTACGAATTTTCATTCTACCTCCCTCAAGTCACCTTTTGGTCTAATGCAGCTGCTGGAGTGCCAGCCATCAATCCCACATGTCATCCATTGAAATTGTTCAAAACTTCTTTTTTTTAATTTTTTAAATTTTAATTTGTTTATTTATCTTATTTATTTAATTTGTTTATTTGTTTATGTTACATAATTGTTATTCCCTTGGGTATGCCCTTTCCCCCTCCCAACTCTAGTCACTCCAACTCCTCTCTAGCTGCTGCTTATTTGATCATGTTTAGCCCATAGGTCTCTCCGGTTCTAAAGCACTCTTCTCCCTAGGCAAGGATCTGGGTTCCTGGGTCCGAGTAGGCCGTGTTGTTTAGATTTCGATTCTGGGCTTTGTGGTTTGTTTTCTCTCCAACTCCTTTGGAGCCGCTCAGTGTTTCATCCTTCTTGTTGGTCGTCTCCTCCATTCTGGTTTTAGGTCTACGTTGCTGCTTCTTTGCCGTTCTGCTGGTCTACGTTGCTGCTTCTTTGCCGTTCTGCTGGACTCTGGCTTAGAGAGTCGGTCTTCCAGTCCTTGTTAGTAAACAAGTTCCTTGTGGAGCCAGACATTAGTGCGTAGTTAGTCCAGACTGTGTCCACCTCATTTGCCATTTGCCGCTCCCCCTTGGGGCTCTGCCACGATTCCGTGGCCTAACTCCCACGTGGTACGGGAGGGTAACGTTCTCGTTGCAGGTTTCTCTGCTTCCTGATTTTGGCTTCCGAGCACTAGTGACCATATCGGTGTAGCTCTTTGATGGGTCCTTGGCATGGTTAGATAGTCAGTCCTTTATCTGTTGACTTCCTCCGTGCTCCTCCTGGGTCCTCCTGCCCAGGAGATGGGTGTTTCAGGGCTTTTTGTTGTTGTTGTTGTTGTCCATCCTCCTCTGTCTGAAGTTGGTTCATTAGACAGAGTTTCTCTTGTTTCTCTTGTTTCTGGTGGGGACTGCCTAGATTGTAAGACCAGAGAAGGGGTGGGGTCGTCCCCTCACCCTTCTACCCCCCTTACCCCTCCACCCCCCTTACCCCGCCTCCCTTCCCCCGCATGCCCGTGCCCTGGCAGGGCTTGGGATCTGTGCACTGGGTGGCACTGGGGATCGTGCCAGCACCTCTATCCCACCAGAGGTCCGCAGACATTCAGCCCGGGGGAAGGGGGTTTCCAAAACTTCTATTTACATTTTGTTGATCAGAACTTAGTGTCATGGCAATATTTAGCCATAAAGGATGTTGGGAAACATTTTTATATTAGTAGCCATGTCCAACCCAGATTTATCCAGTGGCTTTTTTATCCATCTAGCAAAGATTTGATGGTTCTATTACTAAAGAAAGAGAAGGGAACAGATGAACCGCTGGAGAACCAACCATCACTGTCACACCTCAGTCCTTTTGTGAAAATACAAGCCTCTTGCCCTAATCGGCTTCATTCTCAATAGAACAGACACAAGAAGGAAAGTGACTTTTCCTTTCGGTAGGATTCAAGGGACCTTGCAACATTCCCATCATTTTCAGAAAGAATAGTAGTAGCACAGATAAAAAAAAAAAACCTGAGAATTCGCGTCTGCTCTCTCAAATGTCCAGTCTTCTCTCTGTTTACTGTGATTTTAATTAATTAACTAATTGATTAGTTAATTTAAAGAAACTAGGTCTTGCTATGTTGCCCAGGGTTGTCTCAAACCCCCGGACTCAAGTGATCCCTAACCTCAGCCTCCCAGGTAGCTTGGATTACAGGTGCACGCCACCACACCCAGCTTGCTTACCCTGCTTTTAGGTGGGGATATGTTTCTGTAACATGGACAACTAGAGTCTTTTTCATGTTCAAGTACTTAGGACATTTTTAGGTTAGTTCTTTTGACATAATTTTCCTATGTTGGCACAAGTTCAGAGAGGTGATGCCTTCAATCCTTTCTTCTGGAAACCTTGAGCTGGATCTTCCTTTAGGTCTCCTGCTTTGGTGTGTTCCATATGTCTGCTGTGGTCACTGGTCCCTGGAGGCATCTAAGACCAGTTCTATTTTGCTTGCATGAGGCAGCTTTGATACCTTGAGAGACAGAGACAGTCACTTTCCCTCTCAAACCTGTGGTTTGCCAGGATTGTTCTCACCTCTTCAACCCACAAGGAAGCCTAAACATCAAGAAACCATTTATGTGTTCTGGTACCTTCAAACACCTTCCAGAGGTTTATGAGACAGAACATCTACAAGCTCATTGCTTGGTTGTTCATGAACTGTCTCAGTGAGGTAAATTACCTCTAAAGATGACTGCCAACATTTCTGTCCCTCCTTATATGCAAATGCTGCAGCTCACTTCAGGTTTAGTCAAATTCCCCTTCCCTTGAATCAACCAGCCTTCACAACTCAGAGGGGAAGTGAAGTTTTGAGGCAATTGGGACTCAGTGTTTTGTTTTTTTTTTCTGAGACTAGGTCTCGCTCTTTTTGCTCATGGAACCCCAGGCTCTCATTGCCCAGGATACCACAGACTCAAGCAATTCCCAGCCTCAGCTTCCCAGGTAGCTGGGATTACAGGCGTGTGCCACCATGCCCAGCTGTTTTTTTGGAACTCGCTACGGGCCCCAGGTGGCACTCGAACCACGATCCCTAGCCCCAGCCGCTTCATAGGCTGAAGCTTACAGGCACGAGCCACCGTGCCCAGCCCTGGGACTCAGTCTTAACAAGCCTTGACTTTCTTATCTGGCAGTCTTGGGATGTTTGCTCTTGAGATGTTCCCTCTCTGACCCCATACACCAGGCTACATGGAAACCTAAGCCAACTGGAAAAGACAGATGTAGGTATGGAGTTGATGGCCCTGGGAAGGCTCCCAGTAGATGAGCAGAGGCAAGCAACCATCATGCGAGTTAAACCATCTTGACTTTGAACCCCAATGAGTTTTCAGATTATGCAGCCCTCACTAACATCTGTTTGCAACCCCGTGGGATATCCTAAATGAAAATTGCCCCGTTGAGTCCAATCAAGTCACAGAAGTATGAGACACAAAAATAAATTATTTTAGCCATTAAGTTTTAGAGTCATTTTAAAGCAGGAAGAGAAACTAAACCAGGGAAAGAACACTGAAGAAATGGCCTTCGTCACCCAGAAACCTCAATGGCGAGAAGGCACAGTAAAACTCATCTCTTGCCCTACTCCTACTCCAGGTGTGCTCAGGTCTGTGGCAGGTGACAGGTGGTGCTTTTCCACCACAATGGTTCCACTCATCCAGGTGTAAATGCAAAGCAATAATTATCGAGTGGGAGTAGACTCAGCAAATATTTGCGTGAAAGGACTTTTATTCACTCAGGCAGATAACCTGGCACGTTTTGTTTGTTTGTTGTTATTGTTGTCAGTTGCTCTGGAACAAGTGTAGCAGAAGAAAAGAAATAACCTTCTCAGGAATTGTGGGGGTTATTTTATTTGTTTTTCCTTATTTGCTAGGAGATGCAATGCTTCATTTGCAGGTGAATGGCCAAGGATTTGTTGTCAGGAGATAGTCAGAAGTTGTGAGGATCAGATGCCCAGATGACTCCAGTCATTAGTGACTGTCTTGGCTCAGGAAGTATGCACCACTGGGTTCAGTGGTTTTGTACAGAAAAGGGACCATCAACAGTACCACAGGCAGACACAGAAACAGGTGAGGATACATGGAGATGGGCAGAAGGAGCAGGAGAAAGACAAGACCTCGAAGTACAAGTAAGATATACAGATTAATAATTGTGATATGTGCAGCAAGAAGAATGCACACGCTAAGATGTGCATTTAGAGAAAGATGAAAATAAAATATAAGATGATGTCACATATAGGAAAATTTATTTACCGATATTTGGTGAGGTTGCAGTTATTTCCTTCTTCTTTAATATATTCTGCACGTCCTTAGATAAACTGGCATGATTTATCAGGTAGTTTTATTTATTTATTTATTTATTTATTTATTGTTTTGCTTTGATTTGTTTTGAGACTAGGTCTCGCTATTTTTGCCTGTGGAACCGCAGGCTCTCGTTGCCCGGGGTACCACGGACACAAGCAATCCCCAGCCTCAGCTTCCCAGGTAGCTGGGATTATAGGCGCATTTCAGCTATTTTTTTTGGAACTAGGTCTCGTTACGGGCCCCAGGCGGGACTCGAACCATGATCCCTAGCCCCGGCCGCTTCATAGGCTGAAGCTTACAAGCACGAGCCACCGCGCCTGGCCTCAGGTAGTTTTTTTTAAAGATGAAAATTATAGAAAAAGTATAAAACAATTTGCAGAAAAGGCCTCAGACAGGCCATCGTATCTAGTTATTGCCCATCTTGATAGTCAGGGCTAACAGGAGACCCCAAAATCATGAGAAAGGAAGATGTGGGTACCCTAGGAAATTTCCAAGATATTTTTATGTTCTCAATAAGCCAATAATGTACCTAGTTATGTTTTATGCTTGTGAACTACTTTCCTTCTGAGCAGCAGATGACCAGATAAGAGAAACTGAGCCAGGATGAAAACCCTGGAAGCACAGTGAAGCTCAAACCTTGCTGTCCATCCAGGGCCCAAGCAAGCACATGAGCACAGCGCTGATTCTTAGTGGACATTCCTGACCCAAAGAGGCTTCTATGTGCACATTATTCTGAGAAATGGTGCTGCCTTTTACTGAATCAGAACACAGGAATGGGCCGGGCACAATGGCTCGTGCCTGTAAGCTTCAGCCTATGAAGTGGCAGGGGCTAGGGATCATGGTTCGAGTCCCACCTGGGGCTCGCAACGAGACCTAGTTCCAAAAAAATAGCTGGGCGTGGAGGTGCGCGCCTATAATCCCAGCTACCTGGGAAGCTGAGGTTGGGGATTGCTTGAGTCTGTGGTACCCCGGGCAACATGAGCCTGCGGTTCCGTGGGCAAAAATAGCAAGACCTAGTCTCAAAAAAAAAAAACAAAACACAGGAATGGGTCCATAATTAGACTTATTGCCATACCTTTCATCCCTTGAGGGAGGGCTTGAAACATTCAAATTATTGCTAACCAAAGGACTAAAATGTTTAGAAGGGCATTGTCCAAGTTGCCTGATGTTGTGTCAAAATGACATTTCACAGCTTCAAGCAACACCTGTGTATGATTATACATGTTTGCCCATCAGTCACCTGGGCAGCCTTGGCTGGGTTCTGCTTAGGGTCTCCTAAGGTGGAAATCAAGGAGTAGGCAGGACCACATTCCTCTCTGGAGGTTTCTCTGGGGCTGAATCCTCTTCTAGTGCATCCAGGTTTGGGTAGAACCCACTCCTTGCTGTTGCAGTCGGCTGAGCCCCCTTCACTGGATGTCCGTTGGAGGTCTCTCTCTCTCTCACTTCCTTGGTGATACCTACATTCCTTCTCATGGGCACACACAACCTTCAAACCAAGAATGCTTTGTCAGGGCCGGGCACGGTGGCTCGTGCCTGTAAGCTTCAGCCTATGAAGCGGCCGGGGCTAGGGATTGCGTTTCGAGTCCCGCCTGGGGCCTGTAACGAGACCTAGTTCCAAAAAAAACATCTGGGCGTGGTGGCACGCATCTGTCATCCCAGTTACCTGGGAAGCTGAGGCTGGGGATTGCTTGAATCTATGGTACCCCAGGCAACAAGAGTCTGCGCTTTCACGGGCAAAAATAGCAAGACCTAGCCTCAAAAAAAAAAAAAAAATGCTTTGTCAAATCACTGATAAAAGTTTTGACTATAAAACTTTTTCTTCTGTTGCAGTTTTGAAAAGGATCAGGTGATGGGATCATGTTGCTCTAAGTAACCTCCCCATTTTTTTCATTAATTCATTCATTCATTCATTCATTCATTCATTCATTCATTCATTCATTCATTCATTCATTCATTCACTAGTTCTCGCTATTTTTGCCCGTGGAACCGCAGGCTCTCGTTGCCCGGGGTACCACAGACTCAAGCAATCCCCAGCCTCAGCTTCCCAGATATCTGGGATGACAGGCGCGTGCCACCACGCCCAGCTATTTTTTTGGGACTAGGTCTCGCTATGGGCCCCAGGCGGGACTCGAACCGCGATCCCTAGCCCGGGCCGCTTCATTGGCTGAAGCTTACAAGCATGAGCCACCGTGCCCGGCAACCTCCCCATTTTAATGTATATGTGTTGGGAACTTCAATTAAAATCGCACAATCCCTTTACAGCTGTACATAGGTTGGTTGTTTGATGGACCTAAATACATACATGGTTGCTTCACTAAGCAGGGGAGAAGAATCCTGGTGGAGCAAGACCATCTTGAGAATTCTGCCTGCCAAAGCCATGGATATCCAGTCCAGTTTTGCAAAATGAAGAGTAAGTAATGGGGTTGTTTGCTCAACAGTGTGGATCTACCTGATACCACTGGACTGTATATTAGTGAATGGTTAAAAATAGCAAATTTTGGCCGGACATGTTGGCGCATGCCTGTCAGCTGCAGCCTAGGAAGCTGCGTCCGGGGCCAGGGATCACGGTTCAAGTCCTGCCAGGGGCACGTAGCAAGACCTAGTTCCAAAAAAATATAGCTGGGCGTGGTGGTGCGTGCCTGTAATCCCAGCTACCTGGGAAGCTGAGGCTGGGGATTGCTTGAGTCTGTGGTACCCCAGGCAACGTGGGCCTGTGGTTTCACAGGCAAAAATGGTGAGACCTAGAAAAAAAAGTAAATTTTATGTTCTGTGTACTTTACCACATTTTTCGAAAAGGAAATAGAAAGTCATGTAAAAAAAATGGTGACCAAAGAAAGCTGTTAAATCTACTAACGGGGGTGTCCAGACCACAAGGACGTGGTTGACTACTAAAGTGACTTTATTGATTGTATATCCCTTCTCAGTCGCAGTTTGTCGTACCTACTACCGTATGATATACTTGCTACAACACAAATTGACGAGTATCACTTTTTCTCTCCAAAATCAGTAGGAACTTCCTAGTGTTTGCTAGATAGTCAAAATTCTCTTCCTAGCCTGTCATTATCTGACATCAGCCAGCTTTCCAGCTACTTAATTTCAGTCAAATCAATATAGTCTATATGTGGACAATGGTCCCCCCACTTCTGCAAAGGTGACCAGCCTGGGGTCCAGAGCAAACGTTTTCATTGAAACTGAAAAACAGCCAAATGTAAAGCAGGTGCCTTTGCACGTGTAGGAATTACAGTGGAAAAATGCCAAACAGAAAGCTGGAGAAGATGACTTTGTTGATGAAAATATTTTTGAACTGGTTTCCTGAAAATACCCCTACGGGAAGTAGCTGAAGATGTTAATTCAATCTGTGTCCTCCTCAAAGGGTCACAGAGTACATAGCACATTTACAGTTCTGAGAAGCCACATGATTAAAACACACACAACAAAACAAAAACAACCTCCGCAGTTAGCCCAGCATTTCCCAAATGTTTTCAATCACGGAACTCTTGCTTCCTGCCACACCTATTAGCATCCTTTGGAACAATCATAGGCTACCAATGAGAAACATTATTCCAACTTGTTCTTTTTTCACTATGGTCTGTCTTGAAATTTCAACTGCCTTTCCCCCCGTAGGCCCATAAGTAAATTGCTTGGAATAAGTTTTGGAAAACCAGTTGTCTCCCAATAATTCTTTTCCTCTTCTTCCAGAATACTAATTTTTTCCTACATTTATATTTATTAAAAACTAATATAAACAGACTACACCCTGGTCAGCCAACAAAAAAATAATAAAATAAAATAAAAAATAACTGACATAAAACCTGTACCAGCCCGGGCACGGTGGCTCGTGCCTGTAAGCTTCAGCCTATTAAGCTGCCGGGGCTAGGGATCGTGGTTCAAGTCCCACCTGGGGTCCGTAGCGAGACCTAGTTCCAAAATAACAGCAGGGCATGGTGGGTGTGCCTGTAATCCCAGCTACCTGGGAAGCTGAGGCTGGGGATTGCTTAAGTCTGTAGTACCCTGGGCAACGAGAGCCTGCGATTCCATGGACCAAAATAGTGAGACCTAGTCTAAAAAAAAAAAAAAAAAAAAAAACCTGTACCAAAAAATTCTAAATCTCATGTCTTGTGACGTAGTTATCTTGAGAGACATTATTACCAAGAATGCCCTTTTTCTGCCTCATTCATGTCCTCTTCCTGTTCCTTGGTCTCAGGCTCTTCCTGCAACAGGATTCCTTTTCCTTAGATTTCCCCTTTGGTGCAATATCCATGAGTACTGTATCCAAAGCTAAACTCTCGGAAGAATGAAATATAGAATGTCATTTCCTTGAATACTAGTGTTTCAGTAGTACAGTTTCTCTATTCTTTGGAAAATTTTCACAATTTTAATATCCATATTCATGCTGACATCCAGAGCTGTAATTGTTCCATGGACTTGTGTTCCTTTCTTTAATCCAATGGTGAAACCTTCTAACACAGTTTCCTCCAAGACTTCATGGGCTTCATCCCAGACCCCATTATCCTTTTGGTTTGATATGCCTAAGTCAACACTGAAGACTGATAGACTGAGCCTAAATTGTTCACTTGAGGTAACATTGGTTTAAAACTCTTGAGTTAATAATTTTGTTTTGTTTTTTTGAGACTAGGTCTAGCTATCTTTGCCCATGGAACCACAGGTTCACGTTGCCCAGGAGTACCACGACTCAAGCAATCCCCAGCCTCAGCTTCCTAGGTAGCTGAAATTGTAGGCGCATGCCACCACACCCAGCTGTTTTTTGGACTAGGTCTCGCTGTGTTACTCCAAGCGGGACTCAAACCACGATCCCTAGCCCCAGCGGCTTCATAGGCTGAAACTTACAAGCACGAGCCACAGTGCCCGGCTTATAATTTTTTTTTTTTTGAAACTAAGTCTCGCTATTTTTGCCTGTGGAACTACGGGCTCATGTTTTCCAGAGTACCGTGGAATTGAGCAATCCCCAGCCTCAGCTTCCCAGGTAGCTGGGATTACAGATGTGTGCCACCACATCCACGTATTTTTTGGGACTAGATCTCACTATGTGCCCCTGGCGGGACTTGGACCGGGATCCCTGGCCCCAGCCGTGGCTTCCTAGGCTGCTGCTTAGAGGCATGCGCCACCATGCCTGGCTGAGTTAGTAATTTTTTAGTTGGGCATATGGTCACTGAGAATAAAACCAGGCTCCCTTGCAGCTAGCTGAAGCCATATGACTAAGTGAGAGGAGAAATTTGTAAGCTCGGGGTTCTGTTCATAAATGAGAGAATATGGTTCCCTCTTTGCTCTCTCTTCCTCCACTGTGGTAACCAGAATGCTGAAGGGCAGAGAGCAGTAATGAATCAAACAGTTAAAGGCAAGGTGCTAAGCAGGAACAAAACAGGAAGGATAAAGCTGAAATGGCAAGGCCACAGAGCTGAGATACTATGCTACTTTGCACATTTATAGGATTATAGAGAGAAACATGTTTCTATCTTGCTTATTCTTTCAGTTCTTGAGTATTGTAAATTATGCTGCAATGTATTTTTTTAGGTAACTATTTGGAAGTAGAATAACTGGATTACATCGAAGTAATGTTTTTACTTGTTGGAGGAATGTCCATTCTGCTTTAATAATGGCTACACCAATTTACACTTCCTCCAACTGTGTAGGAGAGTGTCTCCTCTCTAGATCCCTCTCCAACACTGGTTGCTTGCCTTGCAGGAAGCAGCCACTTTCACAGGTGTGGAGTGATTTTTCACTGTTGTTTTGGTTTGCATTCTCTGATAATAAGAAACTACTAACATAGGTTGGCCACGGTGGCGTGTGCCTGTAGGTGACAGCCTAGGAAGCCACAGCCAGGGCCAGGGATCGCGGTTCGAGTCCCGCTGGGGACATGTAGCGAGACCTAATTCCAAAAAATAGCTGGGCGTGGTGGTGCATGCCTGTAATCCCAGCTGCCTGGGAAGCTGAGGCTGGGGATTGCTTGAGTCTGTGGTACCCTGGGCAATGTGAGCCTGCGGTTCCACGGGCAAAAATAGTGAGACCTATTTCAAAAAAAGAAAAAAAAAACACCAACATATTTTCTTGTGCCTACAGGCCACCTGCATATCTTTGGAAAAGTTCCTATTCTAATCCTCTGCTAGTTTTTAGTCTGATTGTTGTTTGTTTGTTTCTTGTCTATTGTTTAAGGTGATTATTCCAGGTGCCTATTGTTTATTGTTTAAGGTGGTTATTTAAGGTGGTAATACATTATCTCTTACCTCTGTCAAATGCAGTCAAATTTACTCATCTTTTATTATCTTGTCGGACCAGAACAATGCCCCATCATTTAGCAAATGCTTCCCCACTTGGCAGAGTTCTGCAGGCCCCTGTTCCCCTGGTCATCCCATGGTGGTGTTTCTCAGGGAGGTCACTAGAGCCATCCTCCTTGGATTTTTCCAAGAGCAGACAGGAAGGAGTCTTTTGTTGCCTGGGGTAGTCCCAATTCAGTGGACTCAAGCGATTCCCAGTCTCAGTCTCCCAGGTAGCTGGGATTACAGCCACGCCCCTGTAATCTGTGTCTGGCTGCTTTTTTCGAGACCAGATCTCACTATGTTGCCCGGAGTATGTTGTTCCAACCAGTGAACTCAAGTGATCCTCAAGCCTCTTGCCTCCCAGCGCTTGGGCTACAGGTGGGCCCACTCTGCCCTGCCTTTCTAAAGATCTTTCTAAACAAGATCTTTCTATAGATCTTGTTCCTGCCTCCAGGCCTGCAGAAAGAGGCTAATTAACCTAATAATCTAGGGTGGATTCCCCAGAAACAGATCTTGGGGGTTCCTGTGCAAGGGCTATAAAGGGAGGACTTTTAGGGGAAAAAGGGAGTGGGGAAAGCAGGAAACCGGGCCTGGGTAGCATTGCAGGTGGGTGTCACTTCATATGGTTCCCCAAGAAGCCTCTAAACCCCAGGGTTATGATGTTTCCAGCAAAAAGACTGAGTTTTCTTCTCCTGTGCTGTCAAAGGACTGACTGTCCTGAGGAACGTACGATTCCTGTGCTTACAGAACAGCTCCAGGGCTCTGGGGCCGGTGGAAAGCAGGGGAAGTCCCCAGAGTAGGGCACAGAGGGCTGCCAGAGGATCTAGGCAGTACCTGCTTTGTAGACAGAGGCTAACACCAGAGAGAACCAACCTGGAGGGCCTTTGCGCTTCCTTCCCTGGAACCTGGCTTTGGTGGTTAGGCCACAGGGCGCCAAATGCTACCAGGATGCTGTTGGAGGCACAGAGCTGGCACTAGCTTCCGGCCAGAGCCAACACCAATGACCATGCTGGGTGAGCAGCCCTAGAGCCTGAGTCAAGAGAAACTGGAAAATCCCAGGCCAGACAACTGCCAGTTCCGAGACCATTTGGCACCAAGTTGCACAGCAGTAGACCCTGATCATGCCTGCCCTGTAGTGGACTTTGTTGAAGGCCCACCTTTGACCAGCATGTCCACCCATCTCCTGCCAGCTTTGCTGTGAATGACTGGCACTGGGGAGTTTCAGAGGGAGCCTCATAGTGTGTGTGTGTGTGGGGGGGGGGGAGTTTGAATGTGTCAGAGGGTTAATTTCCCCCTGCTTATGGCCAGTAGGAAGAACTGGTGTGGGACCGGTTCCTTTGCCTGAGAATGTCATTTACACTGAGGTCTGGAATCAGCCTGGAATTTCACCCCATCCTTGCTGGGCTTCCTCCCTTTCCTGGTTCTGCTTCCCTCCACCTTATTAACTTTTCCTGGTAGTGCTTTCTTCTCAAATCATTTACACTGGAATTTTTGATTCAGGGACAATCTGGTCCACATCCTAAAGTTTCACTAAATGCTTATTTTCTAACTAGAACTCAATGAATGCTGACATGATTTTGTAAGATAAGACGGCAATGGGGACATCATGAGTTTACCCCAGGTTTCATTCTCCCCTTTAATCACCTGCAACCCATCTTCCTTTTTCAAATCATCCTCTCTGTTCTCAGCCACCCAGTGTGGAGGGGATCAACCCCTTACCAAAGCTCCCATAGGAACCTAATTGGTTTCAATCAACAAAGTTCATTCCCCTGACTGGAGAAATTAGTTCCACTGTGGTCAGAAAACACAGATGGATCCAGTAGGGACCCAGAGAGACATCTGTTGGGTTGCCAGGAAGGAAGAGCCTTTATGAGGATAAAGGCCTAGAAGAGAGGTTGGCTGGTGCTGCTACAGCCCACCTGTGAAGGGAGACCTCCCCTTAGGCAGCCGAGACACAAAGAAAGGAAAGCTATGCCTGGTCTTTGGAGCCTGGAATTTGAGACTGTGGTGTTATGGGGGAGGGGGAGTCCCCAAATTTCCCTCAACTATTTAGCCACATTTATTTATTTGTTTGTTTGTTTATTTATAGACTAGGTCTCACTATTTTTGCCCTTGGAACTGCAGGCTTTCGTTGCCCGGGGTACAACAGACTTCCCAGGTAGCTGGCGTTACAGCCATACGCCATCACACCCTGCTATTTTTTTGGAACTAGGTCTTGCTACAAGCCCCAGGCGGGACTCGAACCGCGATCCCTAGCCCCGGCCGCTTCATAGGCTGAAGCTTACAGGCACGAGCCACCATGCCGTGCTATTTAGCCACTTTTAGTTGCATGGATGTTGTTGTTCTTGTTTTTAATTTGTAACTTTAAGAGTCCTGAATGGTTCATTGACTCCTTTTTGGAAGTGGTCCTATTTTGAGATTATTTTAACAAGTTCTTTTTTTTTTTTGAGACTGGGTCTTGCTATTTTTGCCCGTGGAGCCGCAGGCTCTCGTTGTCCCGGGTACCACAGACTCAAGCAATCCCCAGCCTCAGCTTCCCAGGTAGCTGGGATTACAGGCGCGCACCACCACATCCAGCTATTTTTTTTGGAGCTAGGTCTCGTTATGAACCCCAGACGGGCAGGACTCGAACCGTGATCCCTAGCCCCTGCCGCTTCATAGGCTAAAGCTTACAGGCATGAGTCACCATGCCCGGCCTTTATTTTAACAAGTTCTTTATACATCTTGAGTGTTCCATTTGTATGGGTGTATAAAAAGAAACTTTTCCTCTAGGGGAAAAAGGGAATTTGTGTTTAATGGGTAGAGTTTCAGCTTTGCAGGATGAAAGGATCTGAGCGATCTGTTGCACAACAGTGGGAATATACTTAGCACTTCTGAACTTATAAATGCTTAAAATGGTAACTTTCCTATTATATATATTTACAGTATTAAAAACCTTGCAGAAAGTGGATATATACATTTATCTAAATGCATTAAGCTGTATTGTTCTTTTTTTTTTTTTTCTTGAGACTAGGTCTCGCTATTTTTGCCAGTGGAACCTCAGGCTCTCGTTGCCCGGAGTGCCACAGACTCAAGCAATCCCCAGCCTCAGCTTCCCAGGTAGCTGGGATTACAGGCACGTGCCACCACGCCCAGCTATTTTTTTGGAATTAGGTCTCGCTATGGGCCCCAGGCGGGACTCGAACTGCAATCCCAAGCTCCGACTTATTCATAGGCTGAAGCTTACAGGCACGAGCCACCGTGCCCGGCAAAGCTGTATGGTTCAAATGAGTCTATCTCATGATATGTAAGTTACCCTGATAAAGTTGATTTAAATTTCAGAAAATGATACTTTTCCCTGTAAGGGCCCAGCTTCCTGACATCCTAAGAAATGGAGATTGTCCATGAAGCAGCACCAATATTTATCTAGAAAAATCCCTGGAATCATTAAAGAGATCCAGGGATCATTGGTTGTATGGGCTGCAATGTCTATGGAAAACACCCTCTTTCCTTCACAAGTGATAAACAGCAGGGATGGCTGTACTGAAGCATCTCCCCAAAAAGGGGGAGAGCATGGCAGCACAGAGACTGGACACCCTTCTCTTTTCTTTAAATATTTATTTATTTTTATTTCTTTTATTGTTTGCTTACATAGCTCATGTTTGTAAGCATGGTCCTCCCCCCTCCTCCCTCCTCCCTTCCCCGGGTCACTCCTTGATCACTCCAGGTCCTTTCTCATTGTCAGTTGTTTGTTGATGATTGGCCAGTGGGTGTCTTTGTGTTCTTTCTGAAGCACTGTCCTCCTGGTGAAGTCCTGCATTCCTTGGAGACACAACCCAGGCTGATCAGTTCTCCATGAATATCCTTAGGTCAAGTGGCCTTTCTGAGCATGGTGGCGAACCTCCTTTTGGTCTGGTGTGTGGAGTGGCTCCCCATATTTCTCACTGACACTTCTTTGTGGCCTTGTTCTCCCATTGAGATGGGGGAGCTCCTTGCTCATGTTGACAGCATCTATGGGTGGGGAGCCTAGTCCCGGCATTGGAAATGTCCGTGTTTCCTGTTGACATGTCTTTGCTCGCATCCACAACCGTCTTGTGTCTTGGCGTTCCAACCATGCTCTTTCTGTGCAGATGATGGTGTGTTCACGGTCTTTATTTCTCTGTCTCTTCAAGTATATCCAATCAGTTCTTGTTTTTCTCATTCAAGCAGAGGAATGGCTGCGGTGGGAATAAACCAGAGGGGGCCACCCCCCTCCCTGCACCCCAGCAGCACACTCTGTGTGAGAGAGCACCCCTTTCCTGAAGCCTCCTCTCCAGTCTGCAGACCCTGGAGAGGGTGTGGCCCCTCCCACCCCGACATGGAGGCGGAGCGGGCAGAGCTCCAGGCTGCTCGGAGGTTGCTGGGTTGCCCTAGCTTCCCCCGGATGGATACCCTTCTCTGTATCCACTTACATGTTCTTGCCTTGGATGACCAATCCCTGGGGTACGATAACCTGGGCTTCCTGAGAGGGAGAATTGGGATATGGAATCAAGTTGCTGCTTCAGATATAACTGAACACATGCAGATTGATGTTCTCTTGGTTCTGTGACCTGACTTACATTCTCCGAAGGAGACATAGAGGGAGATACTTGGTGGAGAGACACTTAGATAGAGATGCCTGGAAGAGACACTTGGAGAGAGATGCATGGGGAGAGACAGAGGGGGTGGCTGCTTTCCTAGAGCAGAGATAATGGCAGCCTATCCTAACTTCACAGTAAATTATTTGGTGCGTTTTGAGTTCTGACTCTAGACTAGCTCTTGAGGACCTACCTTGCCCCCTTCTTGTGGTTCTCCACCAGAAATTCCCTTAGACTTGTGGCAAGCTTTTGGGTTCAGCGGCCCCAATTTGTGTCAAACCTATTTGGCTGGGCATTTGCCCAGGAGGGGATGGGTAACTTTGGGTTGGGAAACTTTTTATTAGGAATATCTTTTCTCTCCCTCTCCCTCTCCCT
>PVHY01015495.1:0-35857 GCA_004024945.1 Uropsilus gracilis
TGGTCTAGTTTGTAACAAAATATGGTCTCCTAGGGGCATACACTTCTTTGAGTGCCCCTTTACCTGTTCTGTTTCGGGTCCAATACTTGGCTAATGCAAGAGCCAATCAGGATGCAGCATACCTGGCTGATGCAAGAGCCTCATGGGTTTACAGTAGATTGGCCTTGTCATAGGAGCTAATTTCTTAGCTCTCTACAGTCTATCAGTCTTTTTTTTTTTTTTTTTTTTTTTTTTTTTTTTTTTTTTTTTTTAAGACTAGGTCTGGCTATTTTTGCCTGTGAAACCACAGGCTCACGTTGCCTGGGTTACCACAGTCTCAAGCAATCCCCAGCCTCAGTTTCCCAGGTAGCTGGGATTAGAGGCGCAAGGTTCCATGCCAACTATTTTTTTGGAGGGACTAGGTCTTGCGATGTGTCCCCAGCGGAACTCGAACTGCAATCCTTGGCCCTAGCCATGGCTTCCTAGGCTGCCACTTACAGGCACACGCCACCATGTCCAGCTGGACTATCATTCTTTAGTCACTTGGGCACCAACTTGAGTAAGAACTATTGAACTAAGTCCAAAGCAGACCAGATCTCAGCAGCAGTCAGAGGTACCCACTCCAGTGTTACCTCAATATAGCCAGAGCAATGGAAAGAGGAGGAGGCTTTTCAGATTGGAAAAAATAAAAGGTTTGACTATCATCAATGCACAATTGTCCAGGAGCAACTTGGAAGCTACTAGAATTCACTCTCTCCAGGTAAATAACCACCCAAAAGTCTGATCTGTTTAGGACTAACAGGTGAATTAGAAGGAAGAGACTTTTTGATAGTTGAGTTAGGGATGAAAAACATGGGAAGCTTAAGTCCTTTTAATTAGAAGATTCTCAGGTTAATTTGTACTGCAAGATAGGAAAAGCAGCCAAGCTATTGCATGCCTTCTTGTCTCCTGAAAGAAACTTAAAATACTGAACCATCCTTAGCAGTACTTGATGACTAACAATCTAATTGACATTATCCCTTTTTTGGAGCCTCTATTTTCAAATAGCTTAAAAATCTCTCTTCCTCACCATTACTGCTCTCATCAACATCTTTCAACACTGGAGCTTCATAGCAGACTACATTTTTTAAATTAATGAACTAGTTAATTTTGATGATGTACCATTGTCTTAAATCCTTGCTAACATTTGACAGTATAGGGCTCTTCCCTTAGATGTGGTTGCCAGAGCTCTCCTACCACCAAAGCGTCTCTAGCCCTCCTCTACAGTTCCTTTGTGCTCTCCCCGCCTCCCACTTCTCTGCTCTCACAACTCCTTGCTCATCTTCCCTCAGGATGCCTCAAATCTATAATGAGCTTTCAAGGTTTGATTTTAAAATTGGCCAGACTAAATTCTTGCCAAACAGGCAAGTATGTTCTTTTATACCTATTTTGTTCTGAGCTGTGGAGTCATGTAGTTTTGTTTCCTCATTTCTCTATTTACTATCCTTTGACATACTGTAGAAAAATATTTTTCTTTCTTGGCCATGCAATAAATCTATATTTATTACTCCCTCTGCTATTGTTAAGTGTCTAGCATTAATAAAATACTACTTAGCATTTACACAAAGGTTCATATTTCTAAAGTACTTTACAATGGCTATTATTCAGGTCTCTTTTAATGAGATCATTTTCAGATGCAATTTGTGTGAATATTCAGGAGAAGTTATGAATATGAGGCTCAAGCTCTGCTCTCTGATGATTTGGAATTTGGATAATTACTACCAGAATTAGGAAAATACTGACCTGGCAACCACAAATAAAAAAGGAGCATTTATATTGTACTGATGTCATAAAAATATTCATATGAGTAGCTATGTCTACTTAATCTGTTTTTTTGATATATTATTTTTATAGAAGATAATGCATAAAGTAGGATTAAAATAATTTGCATTTCTCTTTATTAGTAGAACATTTATTAAACTGACTTTTTAGAAATTGTGAACAGTCTGCTGAATTAAAAAAAGAATTTATTTCTCAAGTTTTCAGATTGTATTTGTGATTTAGCTTAGTTCATTATGGATGTGATTTAATTCAAACTACACGGGTAGGTAGATGTTTGATTGTTCTATTCAGATATTCATAAGTAGTATGAAAGTGAATTGCATTGCTGTACATGACAAATTCAGATAAGTTCTCATCAATAAATGTAAAAATATATAGATGTATGCAGCCAAATCTTTGGTTTTGTCTATGTATATAAATTCAACGTCTCCAGAATTAGCATGTCATGCATCACCAGAAGCTTTCTGTACCACAAGAGAATTTCTGTACAGGGAATAAATATAAGGCAGAATTACATTTTTGAATTATTTTCTCTGTCTAGGATTGAAACATACCGAAAAGAGGGACAATAACTCATTATTCTTTGATTCCTGAATGATTAAATAGTCATTTGGCATATATTAAGTCCTCAATAAATGTCCATGAGCTGCTAGCAGTGATCATTAGTAGAATATTATTTCAAGCAGTACAAATCACTTGGGTGTGGAAAACTCTGCTGTAACCAAGGTATATTTCATGAATGTATTGGTTGTTGAGAACTCACAACCACACAAATTTTTCCCTTACACTCAGCACTAAATTTAAAGTGCTGACCACAGCATAAACCATGTTTTCCCAGCTCTTGGGTACCATTTCTTTTCCTATCTGCTTCTGATGCTCCTAATACATACCTTTATTATTCTATTACTTCCATTCATAGAGGTTTTACCTTCCCACAGAGTGTCCCAAAGATGTCCACTTCTTGCGATAAAGATCTTAGCTTTAATACTACCTTCCAGTAGAAGATTTCATAACCGCTCAAACCCAGTGAAAATGTTATCAGTGACTGAACATATACTTGGTTAAATACCATTCTGGGTGTTTGGGTGTATGCTTGCTGGACTGTATTAGCTATTACTATTGTTCTCAGTATTATTGGTATTGAGCTTCAAGTTTATTTGTCAAAGAAAATTGGTCACTAGATAGTTTACTATATATTTCACTAATGTATTAATGGAATTAGAACTACTAAAGTGGAATTTACTTGATATCACTTTTTCATGAATTCATGATGCTTTCATTGTATATAAAATATTTCCTTTTTTATATATGATTTTATTGTACCACAATCCTGTGAGTAATGCTAAATAAATGCATTTACTTCTTTCTCTTCACACCCTTCAAATATTTGTAAATGTTGCTTTTCTTGCTAAGTTTAACAAGTTTAGCTCCTTTTTTCACTTGAAACATTGTGTTGACTTCTTTATTCATTTAAATTTATCTGCTCTGGATGTTCTCCAAATTCCTTAAATGAACTGGAAAACTTTACTTCTCAAAATACATCAGTTTTTGAACTAGTTCACATACACATATATTTGCATCTACATTGATATACATTCAACTATAAATCACACATAAAATATAAGAATTGTTCCTTTTATTGGATTGGCAAAGTTTTCTGATAATTTCTTTTGCTATTCAATAGTAAGTCATAATTATCCAACTATGATTCCTGGTCAAATCATGAGTCATAAAAAAGGTTTTACTTAAAACTTTCTTCATCTTCAGAGAAAATAGAAGAACCTGTGTTTGCATAATAATTAGTTTTCTCTATTTGTATCCTTCTCTCCTACCTTGGATTTCAGCCCTCAGAGACATTTCCTGGAAGACTTTAAATATACAATAGAATTGCTAGAATAAATAATGAATTTGGTAAAAGCTAAGAATGCCCTTTTATTTAGGCCAATATGGAACATACTCCCATTCACTCCCTTCTAACTGGGCCCCCATTCTTGAAGCAAAACTGTCTAATGATTTCCTTCCTGTGAACCATGTAGAATGGAAGGGTTGACCCTCTGTTTAAGCAAAATCTTAACTGGATGTAACAAAGTTAAACATAGATTTATTACATAATCATAGGATTCACCAAGAACCATGCACTTTCCCTTCATCTCTACAGAAGATCTGTTTGTTTTCCTTTTTTTGAAGTGAAGTTGTCAGTTGCTCCTCTATTGACCCTCTCTCTAGTTGCCCAAAAGTCTGTGGAAAATCTACAGGCTGTAATTGCATATTCCAGGACAAGGTTTTAAAATAAAACATATGGAAGCACTAGTCAATCAGAATTTAAAAGACTTAAAGTACAAATTCTGAGACATAGACTTTAGACTATAATGTATGTGTTCGAGTGTCTCAAAATGTCTTTTTATTTGTAATATGAGGATAAGCATGGATAGTTTCATAGTGCTAATGTGAGAGTTAAACAAGACATTGAGACAGTTCAAATACAAAATCAGTAACAATGTTCACTGCTAGAACTATTGAAGTGTATTGTTAAGCACAATTTCTCCCTTGTACATGATCTGACATTTTCTTATTTTCTCATTTATATGCATGTCATTTTTATTTTTGTTTTACGGGTTTCAATTAATCAATCATTTCTATTTTTTAAGATTTCCCCCATTCTCTCTAATCTTTTAATATGAGACAAACTCAGATATTTGTCAAAACAATTAGAAGCGCAATGAGTACAAGACAATTAACTTAATCCCATGTGATAACAGCCATAAAGTACAGTTGATATTCTTACATTTAATTCTTTGGAGTATGTCATTTATCTTTGTGAAAATATTTAAAACTTTGGAGATTACTTTAAAATCTCAAAGATTCAACAGAGAATCATAAAATCCATGTTTAGCCATTATTATTTTTATTTCTAAAATTTTAAAGTAATACTTTTTACTTTATTCTGTTTAAATTGGAGATTATTCTTGAGTGGGGAAGAGGAAAAGTTACTATAAAATTTATATTTTTCCCACTTTTTAATTTTCTGTAAATTAACATTTTTTCATTTCATTTGTAAACATATACTATGCTTGGTTTTGTCTTTTTGTGTTTACTATGCATTTGGAACTTTAGTGATAGCTAACTCACCAAATATTGGATTTTAATATCCTTTCACTGTATTATCCTGAATGGATTCCCCCATTACTTAACATTTTAATTGCTTTTGAATTTTTCTCCATCTTACAATAATCAAGTAATCCTTTTGAAAAGACACAGTCCACAAAGGCAATCAAGTTCACAAAAAATATTTGCTTCTCATCCTAGGAAATTTCCTGAATCTTGAACGAGCTCAATTCCTATTCATTCTGGCTATAACTTCTAAACTGGATCCCAAATATAAACTGGTTCCTAATATACAGAGAAATAAAATCCATAAAATACTATGATGTTTCATGGGTTAGGGTAACCACAATATTTTCCCCACAAACTAAGCTAAATCAGTGGATTCTTAGGTAGGGAAATTGTCTGATACCATAATTGTTGATCTTCTCTGTTTCTTGTAATGTAAGATAAAGGAAATTAAGAAAATATTTATATAAATTGTTATCTTTGGTAAATCAAACCTTGGGTGGAAAATGCTGAGCATCTAATGTAATTATTGTATAGAGAATTGCAACACTACCATGTTCATTTGCTTTACAGGTTTGGGTCAAATAATAACTAACAGAATTTGTGAAGTTGCAACATCAAATATTTAGTATTTTAGATATTGACCGCATGGTTGTTGCTTATGTGATATCAATCTCAAAATAATTTTAGATTATCTAGACATGCATTTATTACTGACAATCTAAGAGCTGGCTTCACACACCTCCACATTTCTTTATTGTTATCCGGAGCTTGTTAGAACTCACTAGCTAAAGCACCATTGATATATGTAGTTTTAAATTGTTTGGTAGAAAATAGCAGCAGTCTATAATTGGTGGTAATGTGAGGGTTACCTACTCTTCTGAAAATTCAGCATCATATTGTAATGAAAGGCTTAAATAAAATTTGACCATGCAGATATTTAGGCACTTAAATAGTCCATAGCTTGTTATGTGAGGATCAAGAAATTTAATCTATTAGGTGTTTTTTTTTAGGTGCCGTTAATCTAACTTACATAAGAGGTTCCTCTTAAGCAAACATGATAACCCTTATATTGCATTTAGTTAATGTTAGGTGACTAGTTTAATCAACTAAAATGGTAAGTGGATTTTGACTCAAGCATCTGCAGAAACAATGGAACAAACCATCTGATGGTTAAATATATAGGATGAAGAATCTAATAAAAGTTTTACATTACTTTAGGAATACTCTCTAACATATGCAATCCACTCAATTTGAAATCTATATTATATACATTATAATTTATGCATATTATGTTATATATGTATATGAAATATATAAATAGTATATCTAATAAACATATGTATGACAATATGACCATATACCAAGATTATCATTTTGAATATCCATTTTGCTCAAAATCAAGTTATTAATTTTACCCATGGCAACTTTTTAATGTTTGTTTTCCTAATTAGCAACATTTCTGGTCTTGTTCAAGTTGAGAGAGCTGAGGTTGTAGAAGCTGACTCAGGGTGACATTTATGACTAAATGATAGCAGATCACCCTCTGAGTGTGACTTACAGATTAAGAACTGACTGTCTCTGAAGTAGAGCTTAAACTGCCCAACACTTACATAATGTAACACCTTTTTTTATAGATGAAATTTTAAACTGATTTCTAAAGACAATAACCTTGGTCTGTTCTGAATAGAATAAGAATTTCCAATTCTTTTTATCCTTCTCAACCAACCATATGGCACTAGACAGGGCAAGTATTGAAGCAGATTAGATTAAATTGAACTATGTGTGGGTGAGAGTAAATGATAAAAATGAGGAACGAGCTCTGAATGACTCATGCTATTGATTTTGCTGCTGGTATAAGTGCAATTTGCTCAATTTGCTTGAAAACACTTTGCTTCATCAGATTGGCTATCGTCACCATCATTAATTAAATGTCTTTTAAATCCAAAGAAATATGGATTATTCAATAAACTGAAAAATGTTGTTTTGAATATTCAAAAATATTTATCACAGAATTTTCAACTATGTATTGGAAACATCTTATGTGACATTCCGGGGGTACTGAGATACATTTGCAGATATAATAGTTCTGAGATCTAAACTGTAATTGCTATTTCATAACTGTTTCATTATAGTAAATTATAAGATTTTCTCATCTTTACTGGAATTTTGCATTTTTTCTGGTGTTATTTGTATGTGTCTCATTGCTAGTTTCCATATCAGAAAATTCTGTGATTCATTTTGTTTGTTTTTTAGATCTTATTTTTTATGTAATTATACTTAAAATTTCTGAGCATTCTATTATACTTCCTGGCAGTTAAGAACAACATTGTCTCTTCTGAGTTTATTTCCTTTTGCAAAACATTATCTTTAATTTTATAAAAGAGGAAACTTTTAGATAATTTGCAAACTTTTTCTCCTTTCAAATGTACATTTTAAAAATCTGAAAACAATGCCTACGATCTAGATTGTAAGATTTTTTAAGAGAATAGACTTTTTATTTTAAAAAATCATATAAAGTGATTTGTGTATGTACAGAATATTCTTGAAGGAATTTATTATCCTACCCTTCACTTTGAGATTATTATGATAGCATATGTATTTTATGGGAAGTAGCATTTGAATATCTTCTAGATTTCTAAAAAAAAATAGAGGGGCCAATTTGTGTGTTTATATATATATATATAAACAAATACTTAAAATAATAATAAACAAAGGAATAAAGAGCTTGCTAAAAAAAGGACCATGAAATTAGCTGTACTGTGCTGTCTGGTAGAAAGATGAATATCGATTTTAACTGAACATTTAAATGTTAATCTTCATTTGAAACTACTAATGAGTCACTTTCTAATAATGTAAAAATAGCACCTTTCTGTTTGAAAAGATACATTAATTTAATTATGGTGCATTAATTATTCTTTGAAATGTACTTAGTGTATTTTAGATAATGTAGTAGAAGCAATGAGGGATAGAGGTATGAAAAAACCTGTATTTTTTTTCCAAAATTCTTCTGAGAAGTCAGACTTATAAATAACTGGAAATATTTACATGTTTTGTGATTCAACTATTTTTAGTGTCTGGTACTAATTAATTGTTACTATTTCAGAATTCAGTCTTTTGATCGAACAAGATACATCTATATATATCCACTGTTGTCAATGAAGTCTGGTTTGATACTAAAGTAATTTTGTTTTTAATATTTGCTCTTAATATTTTGATTCAACAAAATGCAAAAATCCATTAGTTACCTAGATTCGTTGCACACCATTTTCATAGTAGTTTGAAAAAAATATATAAGCATTAACTACACAAATGTCCATGGAAAGAAGAGTAGATAAACCATGAAATGATCACATAGTACTAGTATATAACTGTTATAAAATAATTGTAACAAAATGACATAATAATAAAAATTATGATTAAATATTAAGTGAAAAAGTGATTTCAATTGATCATACATTTAATAAGAATCATTAAACATGTGTTTGTGTCTATACATGTAATTATCACATAATCTATATATATACATTCTATACCACATATGAATATTTCATAATGTATATAGTTACAATATGAAATTAATGAGGTGATGATGAACATAGAGTTCAGGATGATATTTTCTTGATTGAAGGAGACTTTATTGATTAACCGATTGATGAACTGTGTGGTATTACAGATTAGATGTAGGTTTGTAAAAGTCTTGAGTTTTTTGGGCAATGGAAGATTCAAGGTTGTGCATGACATTATTAAAAACAAATAATGAAACTAGCAAAATGAAACTGCGAAATAAAACTGAATTGTGCATAGACTAGTCATGAATGAGATGACTGTGTCATGAATCATCCAAATCTTTAGAGTTATCTTAGATTCTAGTTTTATTAGTTCTGTTCTATAGTTGTGTCTTTCTTCAGGCACTTCAGTTATTATATTCCTTCTAAATTCCTATGTATTCTTTACCACACATTTGTCTTTTGGGGATAATGTTATGTGTTTTCTGCCACCTTCAACTGGTAACACTTCCTGCTGCTATGTCATCTCAAAGTAAATCTGCCAAGCAGTGAGTGTGGAGACAACTTTGTGCGAATTGGAGATTTAATTCTTGACTTTGATATACACTTAAGCGTACAGTATCCTTCATCCGCAAATTAACTTTGAGAATAGCTTCATTTGTTCTTCCTTTCTACTTCAATGATTTTGGAGAACAGCATGAAGAAATTCTGTTTTAGGTCACAGTCATGATTCCACAGATGTCCTGGGGTCCAACAGGACCTTTTTCCTTTTCTTTTTTTCTTTTTACTGTTTTCTTTTTTATTTATTTTATTTTAAATTGTTATCTACCCTGGGGTTTTCCTACCACCTTACCACCTGTGAAACATTGTTTTAGTCTGTTGTGCCCCTCCCACTCCCCCTCCCTCCAATCCCCTCTCTTGCTCCATGTTTCAATTTTGCTGAGTTCCTTTTAAATTTGTCTTGTCTGTTTGTTTTCCCTTGATGACTCATATAAGTGAGACCACCCAGTATTACTCTTCTTCTTTATGACCTATTTCTGCTAGCATGGTTCCTTCTAGCTTCATCCATGTTGCTTCAAATGAGATGTTTGTTTTTTTTTTTGATTGATGCATATTCCATCGTATACATATACCTATACTGACTGATTCCTGCACCTGAGACTGATTCTCTCCTGTCTTTCAGCAGCTCATGACTGTGCTTGAGTTCTATGCTGTGCAACTGTGTCTGTGGTGATGTTCTCTGTAGCCTCAGTGTCCTCCTACTTATTATTTAACCGTGAAGGAAATTTTAATCCCTTTTTACTGAAATACAAAACATGACTGGTTACCTACACAATGTCATTTCACTTAGGTACACACCACTAATCATGGTAGTAAAAGCTCCTTTTCCCAAGACAGCTTGTATACATAGATAAGTAAGCCCTTTGCTGCCATCTCCACTGAGTGAGCATGTGATCCTGGGGTGGACTTCACCTTATTATTATGCTCTCAGGCCTAGGCAGGGCACAGTCTGAAAAACCTTATATATCAATGTCCTGTCTTCACTCCCTATGCAACCACACTGGTCTGAGTCATCTTTTGAAACACAAATATGCTTTACTAGAAATAAAAATGAAAATAATCAACTAGTTAACATAATTTTAATAATAACACTATCACTTCCATAGACAGCAAAGAAAAATGCAATCAGTAAATTTTAAAAATAAAAAGCACTGCAGTAAATCTGAGTTTATTTAAAAAAAATGTCAAGTATGGGCAAAACTAGCTTAGATATCAGAATGAATGATTCTGAGATTTGCTTCTAAGCTGAGAAAAGACAGAAACATGTATTTGCTCCCATCTTTATCTTCCTTTATGTGCTCTGGGCTGATACAAAACATCATGACTTTGTAGAAGTTACAACTCTACTATCTGAGAGCTTGTAAGTATAGAACAGAAGAAATAGTAACGTCCCACAATCACTAATTGACAGATTGATTTACTATTTATCAGCTATATCAGCAATAATTTTTAAAACCGTTAGAAGGAAATACTCCGGAAAATATAGCTAAGAGCTGAATGACTCTGAAAGCACTATTTCAGCAAGTGACACTAACTACAAAATAATGGCCATATAATTTGAAATCAGACTTATGCTGACAGATGAATGTTTTATTATTTTTTTAATTCACCACCATATAAGTTCAGTTGGCCTGCAGCACTCCTTGAATTCTTTAGGAAATGAGCCTGGGCATTGTTAGCAGGTCTTGGCTAGATATATACCAAATGGTGGAATTATCTTAATTTAGCTTGTACAATGACACTCACAACTACCCTCACTAAAAATTTACAGATCTGTTAAGATTTCCTCTGAATGCTGGTTTCCAGGACTTCCTAACTATGCCATAAAACTGTGATTACTCTTGACGATCGAAACATCACATGTCCAGGTTAACTACAGCCCTAATATCTTCCAATTTTAATTCCAAAGATATTTAAAAAATACAACTTTGCTCAATACTGAGAAACATCTCAATACTGAGAAATAATTTTGTTATAAATGCTAATGATTCAAAATTGAACTGCTACCTCTAACAAGGTTTATATTGTTGGTTTTACATCTCTATTTCTTTTATAATACTAAATGCAAACAAAACATCTCCTTTAATGCCTGCTTGTTTGTGGCATTTGATTTGAGAGAAGGTAGTCCCTCGAGTACTAGAAACTACTTCTGAGAATGTGAAGCTATGGGAATGTGAGTTCAAAAAGGAGCTGGGGCGGTATTTTGATTTTGTGTCTTAGTAGCTCATTACTTTTCTGTGTATTAATATTCATGGCATTTGATGAATATTTTCCTTTATGTTTTCTAAGAAGTCCTTCAGTGTCACTTTTCCAAAGGGTGTGTTTTCAACTTGTCCTTCCTGTGCCTTTGCAGATTACTTTTCTGTGAAAATGCAAAAAAAGAAGCAAAAAGCCTTCAATGCATTTGACAAATGCATGTAAAGTGCCATTCATTTTGAATGATTTCAAAAATGTCTTAACTTATGCATATGATAGTGGGAAGCACCATCCGGCCAAAATAGACTCTATAGAATCTATAGTCACATAGAAACATTGTAAAATATAAGACGGAACTTCCATACTTCCTTTTTGTCCCAAATATTTAAAATTTTCATTTAAAGAATCTGTTAGTATGAAGATGTCATCAACGATAAAGGTCATATATTTTGAAGGCTTATATGTTGTAACTTTTATCCTAAGTAATTTGGTGACATTTTCCAACTCATGTCTGCATCACTGAATCCATGTATAACTTGTTCTCAAGTTACTAACAGAAAATGAGTCTTCAACCAAATCAGCTAGAAAGTTGGATAACTAGTGAACTCTGACCTAAAAACGTCAGAATGACAAAGCCAATACTGGAAATTTATATGGTGGATGACTTTAGAAATAAATAACCTATAAAATCTAGCAGATGTCACTAAAGGAAAGTGAGAGACCTGAGGTTAAGGAGAGAGGGAAAGAGAGAGGGACTATGGGGTGATTATGCATGGTGATGGGAAAAAGCTGAGGTAGAGCTTGTTACCATCAGAGGTGTGTGGCAAAGTTCAAGTTTTCGAGGTTGAAGGGAGCAAAAAAAAAAGAACTACAGTACAACTGATGATTTCCACGTGCTATACTACATGTATTACTATTATGTTTTGATACTGAATTTAAAACATGGGAATAGCTTTAGCAACCATCCAAAAATGTTTCGTACTGCCTTTGATACCATTTTATTTCTTTGTTCAAAAGAATACATTCATACTTTGGAAGTTAAAGAAGATGTATATATAAAGAGGTATATTATATATGTATATATAAATACATAAACATATATATTGAATCTTTTGATCAATTTTACTGAAATTCAGTAATGTACATATATACATATATATGGTTTTTTTTTTTTTTTTTTTTGAGACTAGGTCTTGCTATTTTTGCCCGTGGAGCCACGGGCTCTCGTTGCCCGGGGTACCACAGACTCAAGCAATCCCCAGCCTCAGCTTCCCAGGTAGCTGGGATTACACGCGCGCGCCACCACGTCCAGCTGTTTTTTTTGGAACTAGGCTTCGCTACGGGCCCCAGGAAGGACTCGAACTGCGATCCCTGGCCCCCGGCTGCTTCATAGGCTGAAGCTTACAGGCATGAGCCACCATGCCCGGCCATATATATGTTCTAATACGTTAATATGATCTTAGTTAAATATGAGTTACTGAATGTTCAGGGTGATACTAGGTCATGTACTTTTTTCACAAAATAAAAAAGAGAAAAAGAGCATGCAGAAACCCTAGCAGGTAATAATCTTATAATAAAGAAGCATTAGTACTGAGTCCCTATTATATTCTTCATCAACTTGGTACATTGCTCTGGCTAATTCACACCACAGTTCTGACTCATAAATACATGCACACACAGATTACACACACTGCAGGAGCTTAGTGATGTGTCACTGAGAAAGGTCATACTGTATGTATTTAAAAACATTCAGAAAAATTTGAGAATATCTTCACCTAAGTTTTATTAACCCACATTGACTTCATTATGTAGTTGTTTTGTTACATGGAGAAGATGGAGCACAGACACTTTTTTCTCTTGTTTTAATTTGCTCTGAGATAATTGCAACTTTTTTTGATCTATCACTTCCTGCCTGTGATTGTTTTCTATATACCTCGATGTTTATGGATGCAATTTTGCCTTTAACAGACATATTGACTTCGTAGCAAAAGAACAAAAACCCATAGAGTTGTTTGTTCTGCATGATCAAATGCATGAGTAGGAAGAAAAATAATTTCTACTTGCTTTAGATTTCTTTCATCTATTACCCCTTTGCGCAGACTAGGATTGTTCAAATACAGTATATATAGCAAGACTGTATACTTTCTTCAAAAAGTCAATACAGGAATGAGTCAAATGTATTAATTTTCTCATTTTGAAAATGTTTTCTTCAAAATTGTATTAAAGTAACACAATTAAATCCCCCAGTTATTTGTGAGAGAGAACATTTTAGTTTTTGCAAATTAACTACTGGAAATGAAAATGCTTTGAAAAGGAAGTCAGAATCTCTTTAATTTATTCTAATTTTCATTTCCAATTTTAAGCTTTAATGTTTTAATACTTTGCAACACTTACTGAAAGATGCCACACCTTAAATGCTGTTTTCAAATAGGACAGGACATACATAACTATAGCATAAAAATCCCTGCATCTTTGTAATCAATACTGACTTCATAAATGTTAAGTAGAAACAACTTTTCTGTTTGTTTTTCAATTGGTCTTACCTTATTTTTCCCACTGCCCCATCTCTTTCCTCAAGGATATAATTATAATGCTTGTATTTATGATATTCTAAAAGAGTTTTACTAAATTTACTTGAATTTCAAGTGTTATGTATGCTAAGAGCAAAATTTTTAATCTAAAATCACAGTATATACGTCTGTGCAAATGTACTGGTTTTGCAGTGATAGTTGCAGTTATAATCTATCCAGAATTTAGCACCAGAGGAGGCTAAAAACACCAAGAATAATATGGCTTATTTAAAAGAAAATGGTGATTTTTGGTTAGTCAAAACAAGCAACAAAAGTTAAAAACTTTGTTATAACAGTGGTTACAATTTTGTTGAACACAATTTCTGACATTTCACAAAAGTATTGTCTAAAGCAAGTTAGTTAATCACTCTAAATCCAAATTTCTTAATTCATTGTGTGGGGAATAATAACCTGTTTTACATACTTATTATTAGGCTTTAGAAAGATAATATGCATGAACTCTTAACAAGATGCAAGGTGACTTCTTAAATAGTAACTCCAATAATTATCTTGGAAAGCAATTAATTCGATTAGTCAATAGTAAAATGCAGTAATTTCCACATGTAAAACAAGAACTTGGACATTGTAAATGATATGTTTTTCCTTTTGCTGTTGGTTATTATTTTAGGAAAGAAATGTGTGTTATGATAATTTTTAAATTTTAATTATAAAAATAATTTTAATGTATGTTGTGCTTATATTTTAATTATGAATTTGTTTCAATAAATTACTATTAATAGATGTTCTTACAATTATTTCAAACTGCATAGAAACCACTAGGTGATGCCTATCTGTGATATTTATTCTTTTCATATTTAATTCTGGAAATGTAGTTAGAAGTTAAGATTTAAAAAAGTCCTGAGAACTTCAAGGTAATAGGGGACTGTAGAATACTTGAGTACAAAGATATACTATCAAGCATTTAATTCAGGAAGTTTATTTTGATGTTCTGGATAGACTGAAGTGAGAGGTTAGGGACCCTTTTAAAACTGGTACTCCATGTATAATTGAAATAATCAGGGATATAATAAGCCAACTATATGAAATTATGAGATCTTAAGAAAAATCATTTTAAAGGACTGCTGGGTTATATGGATTTTACAATTTTTACAAAATAGATATCTGATTATACCACTTCATTACTCCTTTAGATAATGTTACAGTTTTATGAAAATAAAATACATCTTCAACATCATTTGGATTCTTTACCTTCAGATATAATCAGAACTAACTACTGTATCTGTTATGAATAAGGAGTACATTTAAAGAAATTGACAAGAATTGATTCAGTTCCAACATGCTATCTTCCAGGATATTATTCATCATTCCGCCTTGTCCTCTTCCATGTGTGGATGTTATGGATTGAATTATATCCCTAAAATACATGTTTAGTTGCAATCACTGGTGCCCATAAAAGTGGAAATTTGCAAATGTGTCTTTGTAGATGTGAGGATGAGATTTTCCTGAAATAGTGTGGATTCTAATGTGACAAAATTAGTGTAACTAGTGCCCATACAAAGAAGAATGGAGACACAGACATACAGAAAGAATGCCATGTGAAGATACAGATATATAGAGTCAAAAGTTAATGTGACAATGTGGGGCGATTGAGAGTCATAAAAATACAAGCAAAGAAATGTCAGTTTGTTTACAATATCAACAAGCTAAGAAGAGGAAACAAGAAGAGGAAAGAGGAAGAGGAAAAGGAACTGACCTGAAATTTTAGAGATAACAGGAGTTTATAAGGTTGAGAAATGTCTTTGATAGTGGAGGTAGGGAGGACAGCCTTGTAATGACAATAAATCATCACAAAGTGTCACCATCTTTAATAGTCCTGATGTCCTATTTAGATTCATATACTTTCACTTCTTTCCTTATTCTAATTAAATTCTTTTAAACACATCACACTCATTCAAACTTTAATGCCTGCTCCTTAGCTCTTTCATCTAATTGAAATTTTGCCCTTTACGTCTTCATATAGCTCACCCATTCCTAAGCCTTGAGTGTCAAATTAAATAGCATATCCTTGGAAAATCCTAACTTGTTAGAGTATACTATTCATACTACATCCTGTATTTTTATATATATATATATATAGTTTATCATTTTTACATTATTTAGACATTTTCATCCTTATTATACTTAAAAAGTACCCTATGCCAAAAGTATCATTAACTTTATTCTTGATTTCACCAATACAGTGTATGCTATTCAATGAATTTTGCGTGATTGATTTAAGGCCTAAAAATAAGCAGCAAGAATACTTGCAAAATCACAAAGGTGATTTTGATATGGAATATTGAAAACTGATTCAAAAACTTATCTCAATTATGAAAAACAAAAAGTAAATATTCTTTATTGGAGCAATGGCAACAGTACTTTTGGGAAACAACTGATATTTAGGTAGATATATATTTTACTTAATTTAAATATGAAAGTAACATGATAATATCTTTCAGTACTTTCTATCTACATGTTTAAATTTGAAAAATGAAAATATTTTCTTGAAGAAAAATAAATTATTTCATTGAGCTTTGTTATCTTTCTTCCACTTCATATTTCAAAAACATGGTACTGACCACCCACATCTTCTGTGAATTCTCTGAATTCTCTTAAACAAGACTATATGTTCTTAAAAGATGAAAGATTTATACGCTCTGAAGAGAAACCAGAGTATCAGACTTTTTTATATAAAATTATAATCTACAATATGACAAGTGCTAGTGAATCTATGAAAATAGATAACATTCAGACAAAACGAGCTTTCCTTGTGTTTAACTAGATAATGTTTTTCAAGATATTGGGCATGACAGGATCTCATGACTATAATAAGGCATTTTAAAACTGCTTGTATTTAAAAGAAATAAATTACTTTTTCAGAAGAAGGAAACACTTCCAAATACTCTCATTATAATGTAATGATCTCTAATGGATAAAACATTTTTTTTTTTTACTTAAACTTTCATCTTCAGCTATTTCATAGGAAGAAAACTTTGTTCTTTGCTTTTTTTGGTTGTAAAAGAATCAGGAAGTTTGTCTTTTAATGATTTCTTCACCTAGGACTCATAAGACTTTTTACTTATAGGGATCTTCAAAGAAGATAACATCAGGTAAGGTTTCAAACCAGACTTATGGCTTCCATGATGGTAATAGTAGCATAAGAAAGGAAGAAGGTGAGATGAAGCAGAGGAGACAAATGGTACTTGGGAGAAAAGAGCATGACAAACACATCTACTATGAGAACGTAAATGGCTCTGCAAAAAATGCTGAGAAATGTACATGATACCACTGAACTTTTACCTTAACTCATAAAATGAGAAGGAAAGCAGACACTGACGGCATTGTATGCACTTTGAAGCTGCAGACAGCATGTGCTCTGAATTTGTATTTACCCATAACAACTACTTTTTCTTTTATTCATTACAAAGACACTAGTTGAATGATATTTCATTAAAATCAAGAGCGTCACAAATTATTTAATAGCTTTTTACCACTGGCTAGAAAAATAACTATTTAAAATTACTAGAATTTTTATCTTGAAAAATGAATTTTTTTTGCAGCAGAAGTTCTTTATTTTGAGAACTCCTTGCATGGTCCTAAAATTCAAAAGTCTTTTTAAGAAATATAAAGTAACTCTAGATTAAGGTGCTAAGTATTTTGTTATTAATGTAAACCAGGTAACATGACGATTACTGTCCCTGCTCTTACCTAGCTAGATAATCCTTACCTCTTTACCTCCTTGTATGGTTATGGTTTGTTTTTCTCTCTGTGTTTGTGTTTATATTTCAAGCATGTGCTTCCTAAATGTAATAGGAGGCAAAATCTTCTGAGTTTAAAGGGTAGGTCTTTCCCTAGTGCTGATAGCTGTAGGTCTAAAGAAGAACAAGGCACTATGTTTTAGTTCACCTTCTTGTTGACCTTCTTTCAAGATTTCTTTCCCATAGATTGGTACTTTTAATTTCCTAAGTGATTGCTTCATAATGCACATTTTGTCTAGTAAGATTGGGAATAGTGATTTTTTTTTCTGGTTTATTTAGTGCTAGTAGATTAAACTAAAACTTGTTAAAAGACTGAAATGTTTCAGTAGTAATGTTTCAGTAAAATATGTATCTCTTTTACAAATGTTTTAACACATAAAGCTCAATGAAGTACATTCTGCCTTAGAAAACAATCAAAACTAAAATAAAACACTGAAAAAGGAGAGAGATAATCAGGATAGTTTTTATCAAATTCCATTTGGACAGGATCTCGGTGTATTAATAAACCAAATTTGAGGGTGAAAATTATCATTACATTGTGTAGGAACTGGAGTTCCATCTCAAAGATAAATGAAATTCTATAAGAAGATGAATAATATCCAGAAGGTAATAATGTGAGATGACAACATCCTCCCCACAGTGGTAGGGCAGTAATACTGTGCCGTGAAGACTGCTTAACAGGAGGTCAGTAGGATTGATTCATGAAACATCAGAATTCCTCATGAGCTCACAAAGATTTGCTGGAGAAAAGATTTTAATTTAAATTTTCTATTTTCTATGGTCATTGATATAGTGTCTGACTATCACTACATGGTTATCAAAGAGAGAACCATAGCTGCTCAGGGATAAGTAGAATATTTATCATTTTCTATTTCTCATGTTTCTTTTTCAGCTGCTCATATCTATCTTGCAAACAGTCTATTTGGACTAAACTTAGCATGATATAGATTATTATAAAGGCATCACATCTCAAGGCTGAAAATGTAATTTGAAGACCAAATAGTTTAATCAGCTCTCTGATGTTTGAATACTTTTCTTGTGGCTTAGTTAAGTGGCTAGCAACACCTGAATGACCAGGGATCTCTTTATATACTGAAGAAATACAGCCAGTCCACTGATGACACTGATATTACACATTGACCTTAGATCAGTCTTTTTGAGCCTCCATTTATTTGTGCCACCACCCAGGATCATGCAGAGACGTTGTTTGATATTATTTGAAATGACCTATTATGACCCACTTTTCTCCAAATGCCTATCTAGCTTGAACTTTTCAAACTATTCCTTACAGCACAAGGAATTCTCTCCATTCTTATGTTCTGAAGACACATTTTCACTTGAGTATTTGCATTTTATTTGAATACTGGGTCTGACAAGACAATGCAAACTGTACATATAGAACCATACTGATCTCTTAAGGCTACTGTAGCTATATTTTGATTAAAATAATGTATTACCTAACAACACATTTAGAAACACTTGTAGTGAACCAGATAAAGGGTATTGATTCCCATGTATCTGTCAAAATTAAATGATTATGTGCTAGGAACTATGTTCATTACTTTATTACCTGATTTATATTTATAATGCATTCTATGATTTTGGTGTTAATATAATCATACACATTCTAAAAAGGAGAAAATTAAAGCTAAATGGAGTTATTTAACTTTCCTAAGAGCACATGGCTACCATGTACACCATGGTTCAAGGGCCAATCTCTTGATTTCAAAGGCCATGCCTGCAATATTTATGCAGAGATGAGGAGAGTGGGGTAATAGTGTAAAATGGGGTCAACAATTTCACAGTGTCCTGATTTTGATTTTGGTTATTTAGGAGTATACGTCAGACAATGCCTGATATGTTTATGCTGACCTCAAGTAATTTGGGGGTTATTGTGCATGGTTTTATGATAGTGACATATTTTGCAATTGAGTGAAAGATAGGATTATGGGTACCACAGAATTTCATAACTTGGTGAATATATTTGAAAACCTTTTCAACCAGATGAAGCTTTTGTTGTCAGATGATTTGGCTTATAGATCTTCCTCAAAACTGGAACTGTCAACTCTAGCAATGTCATGTGCAAAAATGCACAAACTGGCAATGATGGTTGCAGAGAGTGGTCTCATTTTCAGGATATTCATGACAGTCTACAGTATCACAGGAAGAATAAGATTAAAAGAAAGTAGCTGAGTAGACTTAGATTTCATATAGAATGTGATATGAGCCAGATCTCACAAAAAGACATAGCAAGAAGCAGATATGAGAACTAATCACACTGCCAATGTGATGGTCAGGAACTTACTACTCACAGTCAACAAAGATACAAACTGACTGTACTCTTTTTTGACTGTTTTTTATGAAGGGGTTCTTGCTGATTTAGAGAGTCAGATGAATGACTTCTAGAACAGTTATTGGCACCTTTTAGAGAAAGTGATGTTATTCTAACTCCCTGACACCTACTTACAGCTAAGTAATATATGTTATTTCTGGATCTATTTATTCAACAAGTGTTTATTTAGTGATAACTAATATAGTTGAGATAATACACTACAAAGTTAGGTTAGTTCTTAAGATCAAGAAGCTTACAGTAAATCTTAGAAGACATATATTTACAGGGACAATTTGAATTACAATCAACAATTTTGTTCTTATAAATCATTTGGTGTTTCCCATGAAATTTAAGATTTGGAATAATATGCTGCTAAACCTTGGGAACTAAAGGAATCAGAGTTAGAATTCAGTGTCTTTAGACACTTCTCTTTGTCTCCTCTTTCTCATTCTGTACCACATTCCCTTTTTCTCTTGTTCTTTTCATCTTTGTAGTTTATCTTATGATCTTAAATAGGAAAACAGCAAACTATATTTGTAAAAACACTAGATACAACATACTTGAGGTTTTTGGGGCCATATGACTTTTGGGTAATAACTCTGCTACAACATAAAAGAAAACTTGAATATATATATAAAAGCTCGAGGGTAGCTGTGTTGCAGTGAAACTGTTCCTGAATACTGAATTTTAAGGTTGTACAATTTTCGCTTGGTGTGAAATATCTGTATTCCTTTTAAGTTCAAAATTTTCAGCAATTTAAATATGCACAGATTATTCCAGTTCATAGGTCATACAAAAACATGTCTTCAGGCCATTGTCTGTCAATACCTGCTCTCTAGAGCAAAGAATTATGGCAGCTGCCAGTGTATGAACATTATTTTTTTACAATTCTGATAAGAATTACTTTCAAAATTACTAGCTAACATTTTTTATAGATTATGGATCATGAGTTTAGGGACACATACCAAGTGACCTCAACTAGAATAAACATACAAAGTAGGATGTGAAGCTATAAGCATTGATATAAAAACAGAAGTGAGCTTGTAATAAAATAGAATGTCAGTCAAGGAGAATATGTTATTCAGTTAATAGTAAGGAGTCTATTTCAATATAGAATTTTTGAGATATTAAAATTAGGAAGGCACAAGTAAATTCCTTTAATTGTCTGTAGAAGCAAAAGTAAATACTAGCACTGTGTAACCAAGGAAAAATTAATGCTACCTGTTTAATACCTGGGTAATAGACTGAAATCTGAATTATTTTAAAAATAATCCTAAAGAGAGAAGCAGAGAGGAGATCATAACAGTTCCTTTGTTTTACCTAGGATTTTGGATTTCCTCCAAACTCATGATGGTTGTGGATTGAATTATGCTCTTGTCTCTACTGCCAAAGATGTTGAATGTCTTAGCCCTCAGTACCTGTGAAAATGACTTTATTTGGAAATAGGATTTTTGTAGGTAATTAAGGTAAGATGCAATCATTAAGGTGAGCCCATTGTAATATGACTAGCATATATCTAAGAAGGTAAAGTTTAGACACAGAGAAATGTGCATAGAGAGAAGACATTGTGAAGATACAGGGACAATGAATATCAGCTAGAAGCTATGGGACATCTCTCAAAAAAAAAAAAAAGAAACCATGAATGACAACTGATTTCAGATTTCTAGATTACAGAACTATGAGATAATAAATTTCTATTAAGTTCCCAGTTTGCAGTAGTTTTTACAGCAGCTGCAAGAAAATAATCCAGAGAGCAATGAAACAGGGGACACTATTTTCTGGAATTCTGCTTTCTTTATATAAATCCTAATGTCAATAATGACAATAGTAATATCAAGTCCAACTTGATATTTGAGATTAGAGGCAGTCTTAGAAACCTTGAAAAACAGAAGAAAAGATTTAGCACCAAGAATCTTGACAGGCCTCCGCAGTCAAAATCAAACCTTCAACTCAGCATTTTCCTCTCATTAGAATGAACTGAATTCTTGAGTTTGCTGGAAACAGCAAGAACAGTATTAGCTGTCAAACTAAGTGTCATATTCGCCATACAGTCTATTATTAATTTCATATTCAATAAAATGTAATTCTAGGTGCTGCTGATGTTTGTTTGTTGGTGGCTGCCGTCATTCTTTTTGATATTCTGCCTTCATAGACTCTGCTTTTTTTAATACTAATTCCCCTTAATTTCCTTATAAAATAATAATTGTGCATTTCAAAGTTATGGAGATGGACTGAAAAATAATACCTGTCATTGGCACTCAATACAGATGTCAACCTTTTCCTGAAGCCTGTCTTTCTGTGTGGCATACACTGGCATTACTTTCAAGTTAGTTTTGACTTCAATTTTAAGCATCAGAATTATGTTTACTTAATGACTGCCAACTTGAATCCATTAATGAAATAATTCAGATTCAGTATATTTCGTAAGGGATAATTCCTAGCACCACCTTACGGTCTGAAAATATTAAAATAGTAGTTTCAAACTAGTTTCCAGTAATTTGCTCTTGAGAAACACAAAAGCTGTTCACTTGAAAATATTCTCTTCAAAAAATTATTACTAATAGATTCAAATAAATTATTTTGTTGTTGTTTTTTCTCATGATCTATGAGGATAGTTTCAGCTAAACCATTAAAACTGGGCATGAAGTGTTGGGTCCATGAAATGAGGGAAAGAGACTAATAATTACTCCAAAACAGTGATCCAGTATAAGAGTGATAAGGCAACAGACTCCAGATCCACAGAAAATAATCAATGTCATTTAGAATACTGGTTAAATTGAAAGGGTCAGGGAAATGCTGATGCAGAGACTCACAGACAATGCATGGTTTGGAAGAGTAAATATTCTCTGTTTGGAATGGGAAGAAGATTAAGATTAAAATACAGTCATAAAAATCCTTTTGGGGCTTACAAGGGGTCTGCAATTTTAGTGGCCAAATACCTCTTCAACATCTGGTTGTGTACACTTCAAGAAGGTGGAGTGTACCTTCCTCCGTTTTAGGTCAGTCATCTGTCTCTATCGATGGAATTATGTACACAGGTAGATTTGGGTCCAGTCCTTCAAGCACTATAACATCTACTTTGAATCTCTTTCAATCTAATAGCCAGACTGTAAAGAAGTAAAGGCTTTTTTTTTTCTATAAAAAGAGACAATATAAAGATCCTGAAGGCGCTACCATCATGGTAATAGAGTGGGACCAAGTAAAAGAAAATGAAGACATCCTAGTCCATTGTTTGCACTAAGGTTTGAGAGAGGTTCAGAGGCCTCTTAGATCTTCTAACCAAGCCTGTGTCACCTCATCTAATTCCATGTGTAGCAGACAGAGTGTCTTCCCATCAACATAAAGAATTATGAGAGTATCAAATCATTGCTGATTCACTACAGTATAGAATGGTTTCTTATGGAGCAAATCATATACCTTGCGCTAAGGTGGAAGGTGTATAAGGAACTCCCTTCTGAGAGAAAAGATTACAGATGTAGATGGCTGAAGATGTAAAGGACCACAGAAAAATTACGCTTTATTTCTTGAAAGGGACCTTCATTAGGTAACAATTCTGATTGCATTCCCTTGTCTTTACTGCATATAGGTAGGTGCAATGAATTACTTCTTACATGAATTTAGATGGAGAAATAGTTCATTTATAGTCTGTTTTTTCCCTACCTTTTCTCTTGCAATGAATCCTCCAACTTACTTTCCTCTGCTCAGCTGTCTGTAATCATCATGAGGAAAATGTTCACCAGGCTGGCTGTTCTTGAACTGTTTTAAGTCGCTGAGTATTATCTGTTCACATGTAAGGTTTGGCAATAAAAATCTGAAATATCCATGGATATCTGGGCCCCATCAGTAGTCTCTTACATTCAGTTTCTCTGTCATTTAGAGTTGAGTTGGGAAGATGCACATCAGTTAATGAATACTGCTTAAACACTCATGCTCTTATCCCGAAGTCTAAGAATGATATTTTAAGTACATTGTTAACAAAATTTTATAACTTGATTGATTCTTAACTACTTAATCAAGAATGCATTTCATTGCTTTATCTATTGATTATCTGAAAATTATCTGCAGTGATTAAAATAAATGTTTAGTGCCTTAGCTTTGAAATGCGTTTGAAATCACAGTTTTTGATAATCTCATTGATAAGTGTTTTAATTGTTCAGAAAAGAGTAAACAGTGCAAGCTCTAGCAAAACTCAGATAATTTTGCAATAAAGAAGGGTTTTGTGGTGTAATTGTTACAAATACATGGAGCAAGAAAAAGCACATTACTTTCATTGACTTTTCATTCTCTTTTCTTTCATTCCTCAGTTTGCTCTGCTAATCAATACAGGAATGTCTTATCCTTCAGGAAAACAAACATGAAAGGAATAAAAAATATGCAGAATACTTTGAACACAATTACAGATATTAAAATAAAAATCATTGTCTATTGTATTCTCACAACTACATATTAGTAAGCCTTTCCATATATTAGCTGTCTTTGGGTACATTCTAGTTTTGATGAGACTGATATTTTTTTTTTCCTATTTTGGGACCCAGGTAAATAGTTACCATAGTAAGTCCATACCTGGACTTACAATGAAAGTTGAGTCATGATGATGACCAAATGCAATAAACCTTTTTGTAGTTGCTTTGCTGTCAGTTTAAATTTTAAGTAATATATACATATATATGTATGTGTGTATATATATATATATATATCCTGCTCTCTTAAAATTAATACTATAAGGTTTACCACTATTCCCTGATTAAAGTTAAAAATCACAACACCCTTAACAAGTCATAAATCATCTCATTCACAAAGGTGCAGATTACAACAGGGCACAACCTCGTCACTTTTATGGATGACTATTTCTGATTATGCAAACCGTACAACAGGTATATTTTCTCAGTCCAACAGAATGCCTCTGGCTCACAGGAGTGCAGGCGACATCTGTCATTTTCCCTCTCAAACATCCATCAGGCAGTTTTATTAAATCAACATGCATCATTTTGTATAATAGAACTAAAATCACTGTTATAGAACATAATTCCAGGATTGATTTTCCCTGCTTTGAAAATAAACAACTTGCCTTCATGTTCATGGTTATGTAACAGCAGGAGATCATTATCTTGCGACAAAACTCTATTTTATTGACATTAGCTCTAAATGATCCCTTGATAGGATACATAAAATTTAATATACATTCAATTTAGAAAGATTCCATTCCTACCATACTGATATGCATCTATTCTCTATTTTTATAGCTAGCGTTTTAAATCTAAACATAATATTTATTTCTGTGATGTTTACTTCTTGCTTAAGTCACTCAGCAAATACAACCCTGATGAAAATTTTGATCTATGCACACATTTTGACACCAAAAGTCTTGAGAATGAACCCTGATCTCAGTGTATAACTTTGGACTGGTACCTGTTCACTGAGTTTCCTAAGCAGTGAAACTAGGAGAAGAAAATGTTTGCAAGTCATATAATATTGCCTAGAATTAATGAGTTCATACATATAACATGCAAAACACTATCTGGCACACAGTGAGTGCAATATAACCAACACTCAGTTTATGTCATTCACACTTAATCATTCTTCATTTACTTCTTGATTCTGTGGTCTGGAACAACATGTCTAAATTTGGAGTCATTGTATGCTATAAATATCTTCCACGTTTACATTATTTGTATTATAAGGTGTTGCAATTTTTAAGAATTGTATCTTAAACTATTAAGGAAAAATGTCACAAAAATGATTCAGGGTAGTTTTGAAGTGAATACTGAATGATATGATACAAAAAATCATTTATTATAATACATGATTTAAAAAACTATTCCTAAATTGATCATATATTGTTCCTGTCACACATTTTATTTTCCCTCTTCTAGTTTCATTCTTTACCCTTTTTGACTCTGCTCTGTGCACTAGAACATTACACCTATGAACTATATCCATCTGTACCTATGTCCTATGAACTCCTAGTGGATTTGACCAAATCATTAAGAGATTCATCTAATCATCTAATCATTAAGAGATTATATATCAAAAATGAGAGAAATAGAGATATGTATTGCCTTGAAGTGCTTTCTTCCCGAGACACAAGGAATTGAGTATCTTTTTCCTGAAGGTCTACAGTGTAATTTGGCCTTGTCTTAGCTGTCCTACCTGTTTTGCCTCTCATTTTTCTCCTTGCACATTTATACTAAGAGATAATAGGTGCTCTATCTCTTTTTACCTGGGACTATACTACCCTTGGTTGATTTTTCCAGTATTGAAAGTCACCCTTACAAAAACTATTTATTAAACTTTCTTGAATTAACCAATTTGAGAGTACCATCTGCTTTCTCTCGAAATCTTCACAGACAAAAACATCCAACTTTGAGATGTAGTAGAGTAAGCAGCCATATCTGAAGCAAGTGAAAATGTTAAGTGCTTCAGAGAGATGAATTTTACGGTTGTTGAAATTCTTTAGTGTGTTCACTGTGGTAGTGGAAATGCTTGTTTTATGTGTAATTGTTTTGAAGATGTGAGAGTGTTTGTCACCCTTGGTAATACAATTTTTTTACAAAGTGTTAAAAAGTATAGTGCCTTTTGGAAACATAAGGTCAGATTAGCATTCATTTGGATTTCACAAGGTAACTGAACACAGATTTGAATTGTAAAGCAGCTGTAATTATCTTTTTAACAGACACAGGAACTCTTCTTGGCAACTAGCACTATAATTATAGACATTGTGTTCAGTAGAAACTCCCATGTTTTTGACAGGCTGTAAGATGAAAAGATACACAAGAACTTCCTGTTGTTCATCTCACTTTTGGTCTCTTCACATCTCTTTAAATCTGAAACTATGACCCAAATGGGATTTATACCTAATTATTCAGGACATGTTGTACACTTTAGAGGAATAAAGAAATCATGCTTCTTGGAATAAGGCTGGTTTTAGTGCAGGACACAAGGTATTATTTACATGATGATAATAATGCTGCTAAACAATCAAAAATAACCAGATATTATAATATTTGGAAAAGCAAAAAATAATAATCCAATAAAGCAATAGGAAAATGAAATATTTCTTAATAACAACACACTAGAAACATTAAAAACAGCAAATCTTATCATTAAAATCAGGTTTAATTCAATACTAAATTTAAGGATACATTTCTGTTTGGGAAGCCATTTTCTGTCATGATACAGAGAAGGGGTCAATTAGAACAATTATGGGTCATCCAAACAATTCTCTTCCAATTACATGCTGATATATTCAAACTCAAGAAGACTGTAAGTCAAAGATACAAACTTCTGGGTTTCATATCCCTATACATTATCATTCTACTTGATTTCATACTTTCTAGCATCCTGCTCCCCAATAACTTTATAGATAAATACATGCTAATGAGTTAACAGTACCTGGGACAGATTTTGCTTAATACTTTATTGATGAAAATTTAAATTTTAGATAATAATTTTATATTTTTCTCTTCAATTCTTACCCAAAATGAAAATATTTATTGTGAACATGTAGAATATTCTAGAAAATGACACCTCCCTGCTGGCAGATAGGCAAGCAAGACCATCTGTAGAAGACTTGAAGTATGAAATAGCTACACAAAATCTGTTGTCTGTGGGGCAGTCAGTCTTCTCAACCCCACTGTTTATCAAGGAGATGAATAAGGAAGAATTAATATTGGGTAACTGACTTTGCATTCTCAAAAGCAGATTCTACAGAGATAAGAGATTAAATCCTGTATTGACTACCTCTGTGCATACATACAATCAATATATCATTAAATTAATACAATTTAAAACTTAAAGCTTCCTATAGAAAATAATTACATTTTTACAACAATGATTCACTGTTATTTTCTGTATAAACTAAGTTCAAACTTTTTTGAATTCTCACTTTGATTATCTAATAAACTGTTTATCATTGAGACTTGATTTCTAATTAACATTATTACAATTAACTGGCTATTGGGGTAGTAGCTTGGATATGCCAAGGAGATGAAGAAAACAGTGTTTTTTTATTTTACAAAAAAAAAAAAACTAATGTGAGGATTTGCTTAGATTTTTAGGAACAAAGTTAGTGGGAAGCTAAGGAAATTTCCATGCTGTTCCAGACACATAATGTATTATATAATTTTTAAACAATAAAATATTTTATATTGAAAGGATTGCTATCATCACCGCGTTTTTCATCCTGTCTACCTTCATGTAGTGGGGTAATAGGCTCAAATTGAGAAGGAATAAAAAAAAGCAATGGTTACATTCATATATCCTGCCATTGTTACACTTCAACACATTTATTTCTGTAAGTACTTAAGTCAACTCAGGATGACAGAACAATACTGTTTTAGTGTGGCTTACTGTGTGTGCATGTGTGTGTGTGTGTGTGTGTGTGTGTGTGTGTGTGTGAGTGTGCTTGTGCTTTCAGGACAATAGGTAAAACAAGACCTTAAAGTTGTATGATTGTTTTCATATTTTACAGCAGTCTAAAAAAAAGTGACTGATCTTTTGTAACCATTGATTACAAGGATTGACCAACTCCTTCCTTCTTTTTGTCAACATACTGGTACATGGTCAAATACATGTTTGCTGTCTGTTCCAGTTCTTAGTGAGCTTACCTAGACTGGCGTTTGACACTATTGGATTCCACTACACAAACTCTATCATGTGGTACATTTAACAGCATTCAGTAGCTCTCCTGGGAACCACTCCCTTGCCTCATGACATCTGGAATACAGCAGAGGATTCTCACTTCTCTAAAAATGCTTAAAAAAACTCCATTTCTGTGTTCTTGCATGTGATAAACAATCCCCAAGTGGGTCTGGTTATTTCTAACTTCTACCGGCTTCAGAATTTATGTGCAAACATGGAATCTAGGACGCATTTTTCAGATCCTTTCCTTTTCCTTCTGAACTTCAGATTATTCAGATAAAAACCTTTCTCCAATTGTTCCTTCATCCTTGGAGAGAATTACCCTATGTCTTATGGTTTTCCTTTTTGAGGTACTACCAACCTCTTCTTTTGTTTGGGGCCATAATTAAACAGTAAAACTGAGGATTCAGTCATTCATCAGCTCTCAGATCTCACAAAACATGTTTTTTTTGGAGTGGAAACAAAAGATAAAATATAGAGACAAGAAAATTGCAGAACTTGATACATTTTAGAAAGATGACAAAATAATATGACATGGTTGGTAACTTAGATTTGGTGATCATGTGTTAGAGTAATATAGTGTAATAGATGAGGCCTGCTGGGATAACAAGGTAGGAAGGAGTAAGCATAAACAAGGAAGCAGTGAGGGAATTGCTTTGGTTAATGCTCAAGGTTTCTCATTTGAAATTGGAATTTAAGAAATCAAAGGGTGAGATAAAATCAAACATTAAAACTAGTACTTGAAAACTGATCATAGAAGTAAGGACTCTAGAGGAGGCAAAACAGGAGTAGTGTTAGAAGGGAGCATGATGGACTAGGGTGGTGGACTATGGGTATTTCAGTTGGCATCCACTGTGGTGGAAACAGATGAAGATAGGACACGCTACCCCGAAAATACAATCAGTGACATAAACCTATACATCAATCAAACAAATTACAAAAAATAAATAAATAAAAAAATCAAGAAATAGTTGGAAGTTCCACAGTGCAAGATAATAGCCCCTGAGAGAAGATTAGAATAAGTCAAATCCAACTAACAGCAAGTCATTATAAGAAGTCCTTTTTACCATAATGGCATATTTGGATTCAAATCCATATCTAAAAAATTTAGAGGATTTTAGACAGAGGTATAACATGATCTGATTTCTATTTTTCAAAGCTCATTTTGTGCATTTTTGGAGTTCTATGTAGAGAGCACAGTAGTTCAGAAAGAACTGAGATCAGTTATATATCTGTTTCTGAAGTCAATACGATAATTGTTGATACAATCTTATGAAAGACTATCTAAGGACTATATTTTTCAGATAAAGTCTCTAGGACATACTAATGAATTGGCTGTGATGCATGAAGGAAAAGAATAAAGAAAGATTCAATATTTTTGTTTGATCAAGTAGAGAGGTGACATTTCTACTTACACATTTAGGTAAGTTTAAGAAAATAATTTGGACAATGTGGATAGAGGTACTGGAGATTATATTCTATATTTTATCAACTCTAGGACATGTATCCATGAAGATGTCAGGAAGTAGGTTTATTACATCAGTTTGTATCTTAATCAAGATTTCTAAATTTAAAAAGTCATAAAAGAGAGTTATCATGTTCAGCATTTAAAGCTATCATAATGAGGTCACATGGAAAGAGAAGGTCTATGGACTACCTGTGTAATGTTGAAATAGTTAAAAAATAAGGGCATGAAGAAGACCAATAAGTGATCTAAAAGGACACTTCGAAGGATATGGGGAATGAGGGATCAGTGAAGAAAGCATTTCATGGGGTAGGAAATAGATATGCAGAATGCCCCTGGCAATTAGAGGGTGAGGGGTTTTAGGTAACATAACTTCTGTTTGACTTTTCAGAGTCTCTTTCTATGTTTTTTGTTTTCCTAGATTTTGTCAGCCTTCTCTCCAACCTTTCTTGAATTACACTAATTTTATTCTGTTTTATCTTTTTCCTGTTGCCATTCTGAGACAGTACATAAAAAATGACATTAGATTGCAATCTGCATGTTGTATTATTGTCCTTTATAAGGACAATTTCAGCTAAATGAGTATGTTTTGCTGTAAAAAGGGCAGAGCAATGGGGTATGTGCTGAAGTTGGCAGGCAGCAAAGGAAACATTACTGAGAATGTTAACAAACTGTAATGATTTTCAAAAACACCCTCATAGTAAGAATTTTTTTTTTGGATATATGGTATCCAGCTGTGCTGCCTTTCTATCACAAATGAGTTTTAACTCTGGAACTCTTAGATCAAAAGAGACTGTCCTACATGCACCTGAGGAAAGAAAATCTCAGTTCAACACTGCTACTTCATCTTCATGCACATAGAAGACAAAAAGCTGAGAGAGTAACTTTTAAAATGCAGTTTTCTTTCTCAGATTTTCACAGTGGAAAATACAGCAGGGATTAAGGGGAGATATTCTGCAGGCTGATACTTCCCTTTGAAATCTGAATTTTGGGAAGCTGTTTGAATGGTATACATCATTGGAATATGAGTATTAAGAGATGACATATATTGGAATAGTACTACACATATTTTATAAATTATTTTTATAAATATCTTATTTTTACTATTTAAAATAAAACTACACTTGAAAATAACTGTTAATTTTCTATTTTAAAATTGTTCTTATCAATTAAGAGTGGGAACGGTCAGGGATGGGGGGTGAACCCCAGAGATCACAGAGATGTGAAATTTATATATAAATAATTTTTTAAAAACTGATGAATTGGATGTTTTTATGATAACTTGGATGTACTTAATAATCATATTAGCAGAATCAACTCAAAAAGAAAAAGACAGACACCAAATGGTTTCACTTTTATTTGGGACATGGAAAGATAAGCAAAAACCCATGAGGAAAAGTCAAAGCAAGCTAACAACCAAATTGCAGGACACAACTCAGGAGGTAGGTGGGACAGGGTGGGAACAGGCAGGGAGGGGGGCAAACCCCCCGATTACAAAGATGTGAAATTTATATATAAATAAATTATTTAATTAAAAATTGTTCTCAACTTCTGAAAATCTATGCTTACAAAAATTTGCAGGATGTATCATAAGCAAAGGTATTGGTATAATATACAGAGTGGAAACTATGATAGGAATGGAAATACTGCAAGATCAAAAATGGCTGGGAACAATGGGACATGGGGATATAGTTGCTGAAGTTCAACTGTATAGTTGCTGAAGTTCACCTGTAATGTCTCATGCATTTTTTTTCCAAGGAGATACTTAAGAGGCTTTAGAGAGGAGAGAATACACAGCCGATAGAGAAACTGAGCAGGTCTAAAGTTGAAAATGTAGTTGATCAAAAAAGAGCAAACCCTTTAAGCTTTTTGCCTTGTCAAACAATGCTCACAATGAACTTGACCCTGTTCACAAGTCTCTTGTGACAAGCGTAGTTCGGTGAGATGCCTCATTAGCTCATGAGAGCTGGAAACGGCATGCCACTACATTTGTATAACATTCAAAGCAGCTATTCATTTTCATGATACGCTTGATGGATGTATTTGAATAACTACATTGGGTTACTGTACAGGAAAATATCAAGTTTTGGCAGTCTATTTCATTAATAAATTATTAATCAATTTTCTCTATACAAGAATTACATAAGAAAATATAGAAAACAAATGTAGCCTATCCAAGTCGAATATTGAAGCTATCATCAATGCTATCTGATGTTGGAGATTGGTAAACAATACAGTTTTTAATTATATATTCATATCTTCAAACTGATAAGAAGCTGGTTTTAAAAAATTCACTGGGAATTATTTACAATTCTACAGATGTTGGAAGGTATATTTATAAATGTATAAATATATGACTTTATATGTATATATGACTTTATATATCAGTGTTATGGCCTATATTTGAACCACCAGTAAACAGAAGATTTGAACAAAGAGTTTATAATGATGTAATTTTTAAAATTTGTGTCAGTAGCCTATTTATCAGTTATGTTATGAACTCCAACAGATTTGTTGACCATAACAAATACTTATAACACATATTTGTTTCAAAAGTTCATCTTTCAACCTAATAGGCTTGTTTATTTCTTTCCAAAGAAAAACACAATGATAATATAGGAAAGCAATAATCACTGCATATAAGTAAATTGCAACTGTCTCAAAATTAGAAGCAGAAAGATAAGCATAAAAGAGAAAATGCAATATCTGAAAGGTAACCAACAGAAAAATTCTAATAGTTAAGATTTGCGGAAACTCAATGGAGAGGAGCTCTATTTTCTTAAATTCAAAAACTTCAAAGGAAAAAAAAAAGTCATAGCAGATAAAAACCCAACTAGAGTTCTTTGTTTCAATACGGTTAATACAAGGTGATGTAAATTAAGTGTATATCACCAATATCAAAACACTGACCCTCAGGGCTGAGGCCTTCCACTTACTCAGTGGGGGGAAACTCTTAGACCTGAGCTCTAAGTTACAGAGCATACGATTCAGAAAAGGCAAATCTTCTGCCATTTGGCTCCTGAGAAAGAGGAAATGATAATGAGGAAATTATAATGCCAAAGATGGGCATTATCAACTCCTAAATAAAAATCCACCAATCCAATAGGTTACTTCAAATTCTCGTAAAGGAGTTTAAAAAAATTAAAAAATCAGGGCATTTAAGGCAGAGTTAGCATGCAGCTTTGCTTTTATGAAGTGATGCCTCAACATGTGATGATTGTTATAATGTAACTAATTTTCCTTGCCAAGTGTAAGCATCAGTCTCACAATCTGGTAAGGTTTGTAGATTCTATACTGGTTTTTAGCAGTTACACAGACACACCAGGCAGGGCAAGGCCAAGGAGGCAGGGAAGTCCCCAGCACCCCCAGAATATTCACGATCTTTCTCTGGGTTCTCTCTCTATCATTTTTCTCATGGTTGTGCACATGTTTAATCATGCCCTCTACACCCCTTTATCCTTGATCTCTCAGGCCCAGGTGTACACACCTTAACACATGTGCATATTTACTGGGTCGCACAATCATGGACAAGACACAACATCCCATGACTAATGAAGGAAAAAGCTTGACTAACTCATCCTATAATTATCAATCAAGATTAGATATGTTGGGCTCCCTATATGTATTCTTCCATATAAAGCTGAAAATGTTACTTCAATAAACTGGAGTTTGATTTTCTATATTCTTTAAAGATGTATAGTTTAAGAGGGTTTTTTTGTTTGTTTGTTTGTACATTTTAAAAGGACAGGCTTATTAAGAAAGGGGGAAAGAAAGTGAAAGGTACCTGCATAGTCATGGGTGGGCAGGATAGTTTGTTGTTCCTGTTTAGCAAAGGGAAAGGTCTGTGAAAAGGATCATCTGTATCATCACAGCTGCCAATCTTGCTTGACGCTAAGACCATGAGCTCTAAAGTCCAACACTTTAAGTAGATACCCATGAAGCCAAGACTTCTCACATTTTTGAAAGCTCATCATCAAAATGATTTCCAATTTATAAATGATTTAGGGAAACTGATTATGGAACATTCTTTGCCCTTTAATTTCACCTCTCTCTTTTTATTTTTAGTGGGTTTACATTGATTTACATTTTATGAGTCAGAGGTTTAGGTTCGTTCATACCTCTTCAGTTGCTTATTGTTTTGAAAAATAATGTATGTGGTATAAGCCTTATAAATATTTAAGATCCTACTGCATTGAGTTAATTCTGAAACCAGGTAGAAAGAGGGAAATACAATTGGAAGAAAATACAAAACAATAGAAAAACCTCAAGCAGGGCCTGGAGATCCTAATAGGAAAACATGTGGGTTGGCAGACAGACATCTCTTTAGGATCTAATTCCAAAGAACCCAAAAGCTGAAAGGTTACTAAGAAAATTTTTATATGTTCCAGTGAAATAGGTCCAGTGAAATAGTAAAATAGCATAATACATTTCCTTTTTATTTGACTTAACACACGAGGATCTTAGTGAGGATAGTTAAACACTTAGTAATTATCTGATTATTGTAGAAATTACTGAGTTGTTTTAAAAGCTATTTCTTTGGGAAAGAAAATGGTTACTCATGAAATTAAAGACATCTCAATATCCTCAGCAGATTGTTTCTAGAACTCTTCAAGGATAATAAAATCCATGGGTGCTCAATTCCATTATGGAAAATGGCATAATATTTGTGTATTAACCACACAGATTGTACAGTATACATTTTTCTTTTTCTATTTTTTTTAATTGGGATACCATTGTTTTGCGACACTGATATGATTCAGTGGTATAGGTTTACACCTGTTCAGATGATGCCACACTGTGCCTACCACCAAGGCATCCATACTCCATCACTGTTCATTGGGCTCTCTGTCTCCCTCTCTGGTAATCTCCCTCTCCTCTCTCTGTTTTCTCCCTCTCCCCTCTGATAATCTCAATGCTACAGTCAAAGTTCTAGGTTTTGTTTTGAATTTAGCTTTGTTTCTCTTTCCCACACATGGTGAAATCATATACTATTTGTCTTTCTCCCTTCTGATATCTCAGTTAACACATTCCTCCAGTTCCATCCATGTTGATACAAATGTCAAGATTTCATCATTTTTATATATATATTTATATATATATCTATTATATAGATCTATCTAGATATCTATATATAAAGATGTATGTATGTATATCTATGCATATAGATGTCTAGATAGATGTATTTAGTTACATATGTGATAATACATATATATAGATATAGCTATTATGTAATAATACATAAATATCTAGATATATCTATCAATATATCTATATCTATATATGTATACATTATATCTATATTTGTATATCTGTATCTATTTGTATATCTACATGTTTATATATATTTGTATATAGCTATATATATCTATATCATATAGATATCTACATCTCTATGTCTATATATCAATAGATGTACATATTTATAGATATATAAGATATATACATATATAGATACATATCTATATAGATATATATGTATATCTATATATCCTTCTTAATCCTTTCATCTGTAATTGGGCATTCATAGCCTGGCTGTTGTACACAGGGCTGCAACAAACATAGAAGTGTATATTTCCATTTAACAATGATTTAAATAGCATTTATACTCTATTAGGTATTATAAATAATCAAGAGATGATTTAAAAGTATCCTAACTACTTATAAGACCAAATAGAGTGTAAATGCTATGTAAATAGTTGTTATTCTGTATTGATTAAGGGATAATAACATAAAAAAATTGTACAGCTCAAACATCTTACATATAACCACAGAGCACTTACTTTCAGCTTGTGGTTTGTTAAATCCACACATGCAGAACCTGAAGTCACAGAGGGTCAACTATACACATTTAATATTGTAACAAAACAAGGTTAAAATTTTTTCTAAGTGATAGGTGTGATAAGTGCTGTAGCTGT
>PVHY01015496.1:0-35882 GCA_004024945.1 Uropsilus gracilis
CAATTCATGGGGTAGAAAAGGATATAAGTCCATATCACCCAAAGGTCTTAAGTCATGAATTTTCCCACTTGTTATTAACCCTTTTTCAATTAAAATTCCTGCTATATAGGCCTTTCAGAGCAACAGGCAGTGCTTTTAGCTAGAAACCTCCTTAAATCAATCACACTACAAAGGCAGCAGTATATATCTTTATGGATATCCCCTATACGTAGATGTTTATAGATGATATCTCTCTCTGTTTTGCACTTCATGGGGTAGAAAAAGATATAACTCCATATCACCCACAGATCTTAAGTCATGATTTCTACCATCTGTTATTAACCCTTTTTTCATTCAAAATCCTGTTGATTTAGCCTTTTCAGGCAAACTGGAAGTGTTTTCAAGGAGACTTCCTAAATTCAATTACACTCCAAAGGGTGCAGTATATATCTTTCTGTGACTTCATTGACTTCGATGACCATAGATGAAATCTCTCTATGTTTTACACTTCATGGAGCAAAAAAGGATATAGCTCCATATCACCCAAAGATCCTAACTCATGATTTCTACCAGTTGTTATTAACACTTTTTCATTCAAATTCCCCTTTCTTACATCTTTCAGGCAAAAAGACAGTTTTCAGGGAGAAACTCCTGAATTCAATCAGAGTCCTAAGATTGCAGTGTATATCTTTCTGTGACTTCTCTGTACTTTGATAATCATAGATGAAATCTTACTATGTATTACACTTCATGGGGGTAGAAAACCATATAAGTCCACATCACCCACAGATCTTAAGTCTTCATTTCTCCCACTTGTTACTAAACCTTTTTTCATTCAAATTCCTACTGATTTAGGCCTTTCAGATATTAATTCATGATTTCTCCCACTTGTTTTAATAATTTTGTCATTCAAATTCCTGCTGAATTAGACTAGTCAGGCCAACAGGCATGTTTTCAGCTAGAAAAATAGTGAATTCAATCAGACTCCAAAGGGTGCAGTATATATCTTCTTGTGAATTCTCTGTACTTTGATGATCATAGATGAAATCTCTCTATTGTTTACACTTCATGGGGTTAAAAATGATCGAAGTACATATCACTCACAGATCTTACGTCTTGATTTCCCCACTTGCTATTTACCCTTTTTTTCATTCACATTCCTCCTGATTTAGGCCTTTCAAGTCAACAGCACCCTTCATTGAGAAACCTCCCAAATCCAAATTGACTCCAAATGGTGCACTACATATATTTCTGGATTTTCTCTGGACTTTGATGATTTTAGATGAAATTTACGTTTTACACTTCATGGGGTAGAAAAGGATATAAGTCCATATCACCCACAGATCTTAAGTCCTGAATCTCCCACTCATTCTTAACCCTTTTTTTCATATAAACTCCTGCTGATTTACACCTTCCAGGCCAACAGGCAGTATTTTCAGCGAAAAAAATCTCCTGAAATCATTTAGACTCTAAAGGGTCCAATATATATCTTTCATGATTTTCTGACTTTGAGGATCATAATGAAATCTCTCTATGTTTGAAAATTCATGGAGTAGAAAAGGATATAAGTCCATATCACCCAAAGAACGTAGGTCATGATTTTCCCACTTGTTATTAACGATTTTTTCATTCAAATTCCTACTGATTTAGGCCTTTCAGGCCAAAAGACACAGTCTTCAGTGAGAAACATCCTGAATTCAGTCAGACTACAATGTGTGCAGTATATCTTTCTGTGACTTCTCTGTACTTTGATGATAATAGATGAAATCTATGTTTTACACTTCATGGGGTAGAAAACGATATAAGTCCATATCACCCACATTTCTTAAGTCATAATTCTCCCACTTGTTGTTAACACTTTTTTCATTCAAATCCTGTTGATTTAGGCCTTTCAGACCAACAGACAGTGTGTTCAGTGACAAACCTTCCGAATTCAATCAGACCCCAAGGGTGCTGTATATACCTCTATGGAAATTCCCTGTATGTTGATGTTTATATATGAAATCTCTCTATGGTTTACACTTCATGGAGTAGAATGGCTATAAGTGCATATCACCAACAGATCTTAATTCAGGATTTCTCCACTTTTTATTAACCCTTTTTCATTCAAATTCTAGCTGATTTAGGTTTTCAGGCAACTGGAAGTGTTTTCAGGGAGAAATGTCCTGAATTCAATTAACTCCTATGTTTGCAGTACATTTCTTTTTCTGACTTCTCTGTACTTTGATAATCATAGTAGAAATATCTCTATGTTTTACACTTCATGGGGTAGAAAAAGATATAAGTCCATATCACCACAGATCTTAATCATCATATCTCCCACTTGTTATTAACCCTATTTTCATTCAAATTCCTGCTGATTTAGGCCTTTCAGGCCAACAGGCTGTGTCTTCAATGAGAAACCTCCTTAATTCAATCAGACTCCAAAGGGTGCAGTATATATATTTTTCTGTGAATTCTCTGTACTTTGATGAGCATAGATGAAATCTCTCTGTGGTTTACACTTCATGGCGTAGTAAAGTATATAAGTCCATATCACCCACAGATCTTTAGTCATGTTTCTCCCACTTGTTATTAAGCATTTTTTCAATCAATTTCCTGCAGATTTAGTCGTTTCAGGCCAACAGGCAGTGTTTTCAGCGAGAAAACTCCTGTATTCAATCAGAATCCAAAGGGTGCTGTATATATCTTTATGGAACTTCCCTGTATTTGATTTTTATAGATGAATTCTCTTTCTGTTTTTCACTTCATGGGGTAGAAAACGATATAAGTCCATATCACCCACAGATCGTAAGTCATCATTTCTCCCACTTGTTACTAACACATTTTTCATTCAAATACCTGCTGATTTAGGCGTTTCAGACAGTGTCTTCAGAGAAACCTCCTGATCTCAGTCAGACTACAACAGGTGCAGTATATATCTTTCTGTGACTTCTCTGTATTTGATGATCATAGATGAAACCTATGTTTTATACTTCATGGAGTAGAAAATGATATAAATCCATATCACCCTCAAATCTTAACTCTTGATTTCTCTCCCTTGTTATTAACCCTTTTTTTCATTCGAATTCTGCTGATTTAGGCCTTTTAGGCCAACACGCAGTGCTTTCAGTCAGAATCCTCCTGAACTCAATCATACTCCAAAGGTGCAGTATATATATTTATGAAACTTCCCTGTATGTTGATGTTTATAGATGAAATCTCTCTCTGGTTTTCACTTCATGGAGTAGAAAATATATAAGTCCATATCACCCACATATCTTTTGTCACTTTTCCCAATTGATATTAACACTTTTTTCATCCAAATTTCTGTGGTTTTAGGCCTATGAAGCTAACTGGAAGTGTTTTCAGGGAGAAACCAACTGAACTCAATTAGACTCTAAAGAGTGCAGTATATATCTTTCTGTGAATTCTCTATAACTTGATGATCATCCATGAAATCATTCTCTGTTTTACACTTCATGGGGTAGAAAAGGATATTAGTCCATATCATCCACAGATCTTAAGTCATGATGTCTCACACTTTTATTAACCCTTTCTTCATTCAAATTTCTGCTTCTTATGCCATTGACGTCATCAGGCAGTTTTTAAAACAAAACTTCCTGAATTCAATCACACTCCAAATGTTGCAGTATATATGTTTCTGGACTTGTCTGGACTTTGATGATCATAGGTGAAATCTCTCCACATTCTACACCTCACGGAGTAGAAAAGGATATAAGTCCATATACACACAGATCCTATTTAAGATTTCTCCCACTTATAAATAAGAGTTTTTCATTCAAATTCCTGCTAATTTATGCCTTTCAGGCCAACAGGCAGTGTTTTCAGGGAGAAACCTCCCGAGTTCAATCAGACTCCAAAGGGTCCATTGTTTATCTTTCTGTGACTTCTCTGTACTTTGGTGATCATAGACGAAATTTATGTTTTACATTACATGGGGTCAATAAGTCCATATCTCCCACTGATCTTAAGTCACGATTTTTCCCACTTGTTATTAACAATTTTTTCATTGAAATCCTGCTAATATAGGCCTTTCAGGCCAACAGGCAGTGTTCTCAGCGAGAAAACTCCTGAATTCAGTCAGACTCCGAAGATTGCATTATATATCTTTCTGTGACTTCTCTTTATTTTGATGATCATAGATGAAATGTCTCTCTGTTTTACACTTTATGGGGTCTAAAAGGATATAAGTCCATATCACCCACAGATCTTAAGTCATTTATTCTCCCAAGTGTTATTAAAACTTTTTTCATTGAAATTCCTGCTGATTTAGGTTTCATGGCAACTGGCAATGGTTTCAAGGATAAACCTCTGAATTCAGTCAGACTCCAAACGGTCCAGTTTATATCTTTCTGTGACTTCTCTGTACTTTTGAAACAGGGTGAGAAAAGACTTTCTGACTTTGATTTTACTGTTTACACCTATCTGCCTGCTTCTCTCTACAAAGCAGGCTACACACTCTTCATTAGCATTTTCTCTGATCAACTTTACCATTGATATGCAAACATCAGCTATCAGCTTCTTTCTGCTTTTTTTCCCTCTTTCAGACCTAAAAAGGAAAACTTTAAAACACTGTTTAAACTTTCCACTCATGTGTTCTAACCACCATCCTCAGCCTTCTCAAACAAAATAACAAACCAATGCAAGACTGTCAGTGCAGACTAATTTATTTCTAACAAAGTGATTTTCTACTTACTACAAAAAAACATGTAAGACACAGATTACTTTAACTTTGTCCAGAACCTTTCTCAGCATTGTCCAAAGTCCTCTCCCTAGATTGCCCAAATATCCTCAGTCTCTCAGTCCTGATCGTCTCACCAATGTCCAGACAGAGTCCATCTCCAGATGCTTGAAGACATGTTCCTTTGACTGCTCCTCCTTGTCTTCCACGCTGTCTTCTCCTTGTCACCTTCAGGTAGCAGGAACTCCATGGTGCCGAACCAGCAAAGTTCACTTTCTTCTCAGGCCTAACTTTTGCATGGCCTCTTTCAGACACAAATCAAACTCAGCAAAACAAATTCCATCACGGAGTTCAACTCTGCAAACTCCTTCACTGCATTCAGCAAACATGCTGCCAGCTTGGGTCAGCCAAGGGTTGCAGGCCGTCGGTGGTCACATGGCCAAGCTCACATGGCTGACATATTTACAAGATGGCCGATTCCCATCTCTCCTCCATTGAAGCTCTCTCTCTATCCAGTCTCCATATTCGAATCTCAATCCTGAATCCAATCTGATTCCTGAATCGAATCGAATCTTCTCTTTGTTTGCACTCCCTTTATATACCCTGATTTCCCACCTTCCAGGAAACCTGTTTCACCTTGACTATTTCACTTCTTTCTAGCCCTGCATCTCCCTGAAGGGAAATTCCAGCTACAGTCATTCTCCAATTTTAGCATACCTGTCCTTGAAATCTGCAATCTTAAACAGGATACAATGGGGGGGGGGCAAACCCTATCACTTTGATGGTCATAGATGAAATCCCTCTATGTTTTACACTTCATGGGGTAGGATATAACTCCTTATCACCCAGAATTCATAACCCATTATTTCTACCAGTTGTTAGTAACACTTTTTCATTCAAATTCCTCTTTTTTAGGCCTTTCAGACAATAAGACAGTGTTTTCAAGGAGAAAAGTCCTGAATTCTATCAGACTCCAAAGGGTGCAGTATATATCTTTATGGAACTTCCCTGTACGTTGATATTTATAGATGAAATCTCTTTCTGTTTTAACTTCATGGCTTAGTAATGGATAAGTCCATTTAACCCACAGATCTTAAGTCATGATTTCTCCCACTTGTTATTAACCATTTTTCTTTCAAATTCATGCTGATTCAGCTAGAAACCTCCTGAATTCATTGAGACTCTAAAGGATGCAGTATATACTTTTCAGTGACTTCTCTGTACTTTGATGATCATAGATGAAATCTATGTTTCACAGTTCATGGAGTAGAAAAGGATATAAGTTCATATCACCCATAGATCTTAAGTCATGAATTCTCCCATTGTAATTAATCCTTTCTTCATTCAAATTCCTGCTGAGTTAGGCATTTCAGGCCAACAAGCAGTGTTTTCAGCTCGAAACTTCTTGATTTTATCCGATTCCAAAGGGTGCAATAGATATCTTTTTGTGACTTCTCTTTACTTTGATGATCATAGATGAAATCTCTCTATGTTTTACACTTCATAGAGTAAAAAAGTATATAACTTCACATCTCCCACACATCTAAAATCATGATTTCTCCCACTTGTTATTATCACTTTTTTTTCCAAATTCCTCATTTTTAAGCCTTTCAGGCAATTAGACAGTGTTTACAGGGAGAAAACTCCTGAATTCAATCAGACTCCTATGTTTGCAGTATATTTCTTTCTGTGACTTCTCTGCACTTGGATAATCATAGTAGAAATCTCTCTATGTTTTAAACTTCATGGGGTAGAAAAAGATATGTCCATATCAGCCACAGATCTTAATCATCATTTCTACCACTTGTTATTAACGGTTTTTTCATTCAAATTCCTGCTGATTTAGTCCTTTATGTCCAACAGTCTGTGTCTTCAGTGAGAAACCTCCTGAATTCAATCAGACTCCAAATGATGCAGTATATATATTTCTGTTATTTCTCTGTACTTTGATGATCATAGATGATCTCTATGTTTTACACTTCATGTGGTACAAAAGGACATAAGTCCATATCACCCACAGTTTTTAAGTAATGAATTCTCCCACTTGTTATTAACCCTTTTTATCATTGAAATTCAAACTATTTAGTCCTTTCAGAGCAACTGGCAGGGCTTTCAATGAGAAACCTCCTGAATTCAATCAGAATACAAAGGGAGCTGTATATATCTTTATGAAACTTCCCTGTACTTTGATGTTTATAGATGATTTCTCTCTCTGTTTTTCACTTCATGGGGTAGAAAACGATATAAGTTCATATCACCCACAGATCATAAGTCATCATTTCTCCCACTTGTTACTAACACATTTTTCATTCAAATACCTGCTGATTTAGGCGTTTCAGGCAGTGTCTTCAGAGAAACCTCCTGATCTCAGTCAGACTACAACGGGTACAGTATATATCTTTCTGTGACTTCTCTGTATTTGATGATCATAGATGAAATCTATATTTTACACTTCATGGGGTAGAAAAGTATTTAAAACCATATCACACTCAGAGATTAAATCTTGATTTCTCTCACTTGTTACTAACCCTCTTTTTTCATTTGAATTCTGCTGATTTAGGGTTTCACGCCAACACACAGTGCTTTCAGTGAGAACCCTCCTGAATTCAATCATACTCCAAGGGTGCAGTATATATATTTATGAAACTTCCCTGTACGTTGATGTTTATAGATGAAATCTCTCTTTGGTTTTCACTTCATGGGGTAGAAAATATATAAGTCCATGTCACCCACAGATCTTAAGTCATGATTTCTCCCACTTGTTATTAACCCTTTTTTCATTCAAATTCCTGCTGATTTAGGATTTTCAGGCCAACTGGAAATGTTTCCATGGAGAATCCTTCAGAATTCACTTAGTATCCAAAGTGTGCAGTATATCTTTCTGTGACTTGTCTGTACTTTGATGGTAATAGATGAAATCTATTTTTTATACTTCCTGGGTTAGAAAGGGATATAAGACAATGTCACCCACAGATCATAAGTCATGATTTCTCTTACTTGCTATTAACACTTTTTTCATTCAAATTCCTGCTATTTAGGCATTTCAGGCCAACAGGCAGTGTTTTCAGCGACAAAATTAGTGAATTAAATCAGACTCCAAAGGGTGCAGTATATATCTTTCTGTGACTACTCTGTACTTTGATGACCATAGATGAAATCTCTCTTTGTTTTACACTTCAAGGTGTAGAAAAGGATATATGTGCATATCACCCACAGAACTTAAATAATGATACTTCCACTTGTTATTAACCCTTTTTCTTTCAAACATGCTGACTTAGGCCTTTCAGTCCAACAGGCAGTGTTTTCATTGAGAACCCTCATGAATTCAATCAGACTTCAAAGGGTGCAGTATATATATCTCTGTGACTTCTCTCTAAATTTACGATCATATTTGATATCTATGTTTTACACTTCTGGATTAGAAAAGGATATATGTCCATATCAACCACAGGTCTTAAGTCATGATTTCTCCCTGTTGTTATTAAACCTTCTTTAATACAAATTCCTCTTAATTAGGCCTTTCAGGTCAAAAGGCTGTGTTTTCAGGGAGAAACCACCTGAATTCAGTCCGACTCCAAAGCTTGTAGTAGATATCTTTCTGTGACTTCTCTGTACTTTGATGATCATAGATTAAATCTCTATCTATATTACACTATCTGTGTTAGAAAAGTATATAAGTCCATATCACTCACATTTATTAAGTCATGATTTCTCCCACTTGTTATTAGCCAATTTTTCATTCAAATTCCTGCTGATTTAGGCCTTTCAGACCAACAGTCAGTGTTTTCAGCGAGAATCCTCCTGAATTCAACCAGACTATATAGGGTGCAGTATATATCTTTATGTGACTTCTCTATACTTTGATGATCATACATGAAATCTCTATGTTCTACACTTCATGGGGTAGAAAAGGATAAGTCTATATCACCCACATATCCTAATTCATGATTTCTACCCATTGTTATTAACACTTTTTTCATTCAAATTCCTTTTGATTTAGGTGTTTCAGGCCAACTTCCATTGCTTTCAGCTTGAAACCTCCTGAATTGAATCAGAGTCCAAATATATATATTTCTGTGATTCTATTTACTTTGATGATAATAGATGAAATCTCTTTATGTCTTACACTTCATTGAGTAGAAAAGGACATAAGTCCCTATCACCCACAGATCTTAAGTCATGATTTCTCCCACTTGTTATTAACCCTTTATTTATTCAAATTCCTGCTGATTTAGGCCTTTTATGCTATAAGGCAGTGTTTAAAGCGAAAAACCTCCTGAATTCAATCTTACCCCAAAGGGTGCAGTATATATCTTTCTGTGACTAATGTGTACTTTGATGAACATAGATGAAATCTCTCTATGCTTTACAATTCAAGAGGTAGAAATGGATATAAGTCCATATCATGCACAGATGTTAAGTCATGCAACCTTCCTCTTGTTATTAACCATTTTTCATTCAAATTCCTACTGATTTATGCCTTGCAGGCCAAAAGGCAGTGATTTCAGTGAGAAGCCTGATCAATCAGACTCTAAAGTGTACAGTAACTATAATTCTGTACAGCGGTTTACCTGATGATCATACATGAAATCTCCCTATGTTTTACACCTCATGGGGTAGAAAGGATGTAATCCATAATACAATAGATCTTAAGTCATGATTTCTCCGAAAGTTAGTAACCCTATTTTCATACAAATTCCTGCTGATTTATGCTTTTCAGGCCAACAGGCACTGTTTTCCATGAGAAACCACCTGAATTCAATAGACTCCAAAAGTTGCTGTATGTAACTTTTGTGACTTCTCTGTACATTGATGACCATAGATGAACTCTCTCTAAGTATTACACTACCTGTGTTAGAAAATTATATAAGTCCATATAACTGACAGATCTTAAGTCATGTATTCTTCCAATTGTTATTAACAATTTTTGCATTCAAATCCTTGCTGATTTAGGCCCTAAAGGCACACAGGCGGTGTTTTAAGCAAGAAACCTCCTGAATTCAATCAGACTCCAAAGGGTGCAGGATATATCTTTCTCTGACTTCTCTGTACTTGATGATCATAGATGAAGTCTATGTTTTACAATTCATGGGGTAACAAAGGATATATGTCTATATCATCCGCAGATCTTAAGTCAGATTTGTCTCACTTGTTATTAACCATTTTTTCATTCAAACTCCTGCTGATTTAGGCCTTTCAGGCCATCAGTAGTCTCTTCAGTGATAAACCTCCTGAATTCAGTCATACTCCAAAGGGTCCGTTATATATATTTCATGACTTCTCTGTACTTTGACGATCATAGATGAAATCTCTCTATGTTTTAAACTTCATGTAGTAGAAAAGGATATATTCCATATCACCCACAGATCTTAAGTCATGATTTCTCACATTTGTTATTAACAATTTTTTCATTCAAATTCCTGCTGATTTAGGCTTTTCACGACAAAAGGCAGTGTTTTCACCCAGAAACCTCCCGAATTCATTCACAGTCCAAAGGGTGCAGTATATATCTTTATGGAACTTCCCTGTACGTTGATGTTTATAGATGAAATCTCACTCTGTTCTACACTTCATAGGGTAGAAATGGATATAAGTCCATTTCACCCAAGATCTTAAATCATGATTTCTCCCACTTTTTATTATATATTTTTTCACTCAAATTCCTGCTCATTTAAGCCTTGCAGTCCAACTGGATGTGTTTTCAGGGTGAAACCTCCTAATTCAATCAGACAACATGGGGTTCAGTACATATATTTCTGTGACTTCTTTGTACTTTAATGATCATAGATGAAATCTATGTTTTACACTTCCTCGGGTAGAAAAGGATATAAGTCTATACAACTCACAGATCTTCTCCCACTTGTTATTAACCCTTTTTTCAATCAAATTCCTGCTGATTTATGCCTTTCAGGCCAAGAAGGAGTGCTTTCAGTGAGACACCTCTTGAATCCAATCAGACATCAAAGTGTGCATTATATATCTTTATGGAACTTCCCTGTACATTGATGTTTGTAGATGAAATCTATATATGTTTTGCACTTCATGGATTAGAAAAGGGTATAAGTTCATAGCACCCACAGATCTTAAGTCATGATTTCTCGACTGTTTATGAACCATTTTTTCATTCGAATTCCTGCTGATTTAGGATTTTCATGCCACAAGGCAGTGTTTTCAGGGAGGAAACTCCTGAATTCAATCAGACTCCTAAGATTGCATATAATAGCTTCATGTCACTTCTCTTTACTTTGATGACCAGAGATGAAATCTCTCTCTGTTTTACACTTCATGGAGTAGAAAAGGATATAAGTCCATTCACCCACAGATCTTAAATCATGATTTCTCACCCCTGTTATTAATCCTTTTTTCTTTCAAATTCATGCTGATTTAGGCCTTTCATGCCAAGGATAGTGTCTTCAGTGAGAAACCTCCAAACTCAATAAGAATACAAAGGGTGCAGCACAGTCTTTTTGTGACTTCTCCTTACCTGATGATCATAGATGTAATCTATGTTTTACATTTCATGGGGTAGAAAAGGATATAAGTCCATAACACCCACAGATCTTAAATCTTGATTTCTCGCACTTCTTATTAACCATTTTTTCATTCAAATTCCTGCTGATTTAGGCCTTTCAGGCCAACACTCAGAGCTTTCACCGAGAAACCTCCTGAATTCAATCAGACTTCAAAGTGTGCAGTATATATCTTTATGGAAATTCCCTGTACGTTGATGTTTATAGATGAAATCCCGCTCTGTTTTACACTTCATGGGGTAGAAAAGGATAAGTCCATTTCACCCACAATCTGAAGTCATGATTTTGCCCACTTGTTATTAACCCTTTTTTCATTCATATTCCTGCTGATTTAGGTCTTTCAGGCCAACTGTAAGTGTTTTCAGGGAGAAAACTCCTGAATTCAACCAGACTACATAGGGTGCAGTACATATATTTCTGTGACTTCTCTGTATTTGATGATCATAAATGAAATCTATATTTTACACTTCCTCATGTAGAAAAGGATATAAGTCCATAACACCCACAGATCTTAAATCTTGATTTCTCCCACTTGTTATTAACCATTTTTTCATTCAAATTTGTTTTGATTTAGGTCTTTCAGGCCAACATGCAGTGCTTTTAGTGAGAAACCTCTGGAATTCAATCAGACTTTCAAGGGTGCTATATAAATCTTTATGGAACTTCCCTGTACGTTGATGTTTATAGATGAAATCTCTCTTTGTTTTTCACTTCATGGGGTAGAAAATACATAAGTCCATATCACCCACAGATCTTAAGTCATGATTTCTCCTGTTGTTATTAAACCGTTTTTCATTCAAATTCCTGCTGATTTAGGCCTTTCAAGCCAACTGTAACTGTTTTCAGGGAGAAAACACCTGAATTCAAACACTCTCCAAACTGTGCATTATATAACTTTCTGTGACTTCTCTTTATTTTGGTGATCATAGATGAAATCTCTCTATATTACCCACTTCATGGAATAGAAAAGGATATAAGTCCATATAACCCAAAGATCTTAAGTCATGATTTCTCCCAAAGTTATGAACACTTTTTTCATTCAAATTCCTGCTAATTTATGCCTTTCAGGCCAACAGGGAGTGTTTTCAGAGAGAAACCTCTGAATTCAATCAGAGTCCAAATGATGCACTATATATATTTCTGTGACTTCTCTGTACTTTGATGATCATAGATGAACTCTATGTTTTACATTTCATGGGGTAGAAAAGGATATAAGTTCATATCACCCACAGATCTTAAGTTATGAATTCTTCCACCTGTTATTAATGCTTTTATCATTCAAATTCCTGTGATTTAGGCCTTTCAGGCCAACAGCCTGTGTTTTCAGCAAGAAACCTTCTGAAATCAATCACACTCCAACGTGTGCAGTATATATCTTTATGGTACTTCCCTGTACGTTGATGTTTGTAGATGAAATCTCTCTATGTTTTTCACTTCTTTGGGTAGAAAACGATATAAGTCAATATCACCCACAGACCTTAAGTCATGATTTCTCTCCCTTGTTATTAACATTTTTTTCATATAATGCCTGCTTATTTAGGCTCACCAGGCCAACTGGAAGTGTCTTCATGAAAACTTCCTGAATTCAATTGGACTCCAAAAGGTGCAGTATGTATCTTTCTATGACGTCTCTTTACTTTGATGATCATAGATGAAATCTCTTTATGTATTACTCTACAGGTGGTATAAATGATATAAGTCCATATCACCACAGATCTAAACTCATGATTGTCCCATTGTTATTAACACTTCTTTCATTAAAATTCCTCTTTTTTAAGCCATCAGGCAATAAGACACTGTTTTAGGCTATAAACATCCTGAATTCAAACACACTCCAACTGGAGCAGAGTATATCTTTCTGTGACTTCTCTGTATTTGATGATCATAAATGAAATCTCTCTATGTTTTAATCTCCATGGGAAAGAAAAGGATATATGTCCATATCACCCACAGATCTTAAGTCATGATTTATCCCACTTGTATTTAACCCATTTTTCATTCTAATGCCTGCTGATTTAGGCCTTTCAGGCCAACAGGCAGTTTTTTCAGCTAGAAACTCCATGAATTCAATCAGACTCCAAAGGATGCCTGATATATCTTTCTCTGACTTCTCTGTACTTTGATGATCATAGATGAATTGTATGTTTTACACTTCATCGATTAGAAAAGGATAATTCTTTTCACGCACAGATCTTAAGTCATGACTTCTCCTACTTGTTATTGATCCCCTTTTCATTCAAATTCCTGCTGATTTAAGCCTTTTAGGCCAGCAGGCAATGTTTTAAGCGAGAAACCTCTGAATTCAAACAGACTACAAATGTACCATATATACCTTTCTGTTACTTCATTGTACTTTGATGATCATAGAAGAAATCTCTCTATGTTTTACACTTATGTGGTACAAAAGAATGTAGTCCATATCAACCACACAACTTAAGTCATGATTTCTCCCACTTGTTAGTAACCTTTTTTCATTCAAATTACTGCTGATTTAGGCTTTTCAGCACAACTGCAGAGTTTCCACAGAAAAATCTCCTGAATTCAATCAGACTCCAATGGGTGCAATATATATCTTTATGTGAATCTCTTTACTTTGGTAATCATAGATGAAATCTCTCTATATGTTACAATTCACTGGAAAGAAGAGGAATATGCGCATATCACCCACACATTTTAAGTCATGATTTCTCCCACTTGGTAATAACCCTTTTATCATTCAAATTCCTGCTGATTTAGGCTTTTCAGGGTAACAGGAAATGTTCTCAGGAAGAAATCTCCCGAATCAATAACACTCCAAATGGTACAGTATATACCTTTCTGTGACGTCTCTGTTCTTGGTGATCATAGATGAAATATTTGTTTTACAATTCATTGGTTCGAAAACGATATAAGTCCATATCCCACACAGATCTTAAGTCATGATTTCTCCCACTTATTATTAACATTTTTTTTCTTCCAAATTCCAGCTGATTTAGGTTTCATGCCAACTGGCAATGGTTTCAAGGAGAAACTTCCAGATCTCAATCTGACACCAAAGGATCCAGTATATATCTTTCTGTGACTTCTCTATACTTTGATGATCATAGATGAAATTCCACTATGTTTTACACTTCATGGGGTAGAAAAGGGTATATGTTTGTATCACCCACAGATCTAATGTCTTGGTTTCTCCCATTTGTTATTAACCCTTTTTCATTTAAATTACTGCTGATTTAGGCCCTTTAGGGACACAGGCAGTGTTTTCAGTGAGAAACCGCCTGAATTCAATCAGACTCCAAAGGGTACAGTATATAACTATCTGTGTCTTCTCTGTACTTTGATGATTATAGATGAAATTTATGTTTCACACTTCATGGTGTATAAAAGGATGTAAATACATATCACCCACAGATCTTAAGTCATGATTTCTCCCACTTGTTATTAAACCTTTTTTCATTCAAATTCCAGCTGATTTAGGTCTTCAGGCACTGGAAGTGTTTTCAGGCAGAAACTTCCTGAATTCAATTAGATACCAAAGGTTGCAGTATATATCTTTCAGTGACTTCTCTTTACTTTGACGATTATAGATGAAATCTCTCTATATTTAACACTACATTGATCGAAGAGGATATAAGTCCATATCACCCACAGATCTTTTGTCATTTCTCCCACTTGTTATTAACCCTTTTTGCATTCAAATTCCTGCTGATTTAGGAATTTCAGGCCAACAGGCAGTGTTTTCAGTGAGAATTCTCCTTAATTCAATCAGACTCCTAAGGTGGCAGTATATATATTTCTGTGAATTCTCTGTACTTTGATGATCATAGATGAAATCTCTCTTTGTTTTGCACTTCATGTGGTATAAAAGGATATAATTCCAAGTCACCAACAGATCTGAAGTCATTATTTTTTCCATTTGTTCTTAAATATTGTTTCGTTCAAATTCCTGATGAATTAGTGTTTTCAGGCAACTGGAAGTGTTTTCCTGGAGAAAACTCCTGAACTCAATTAGACTTCAAAGGGTACATTATATACCTTTCAGAGACTTCTCTGTACTGTGATGATCATAGATGAAATCTATCTATGTTTTACACTACATGGGGTAGAGAAGAATATTAATCCATATCACCCACAGATATTTAGTCATGATTTCCCACACTTGTTTTCAACACTTTTTTCATTCAAATTCCTGTTGATTTAGGCCATTCAGTCCAACAGATAGTGTTTTCATCGAGAAACCTCCTGAATTCAATCAGACTTCAAACACTGTAGTATATATCTTTCTGTGATTTCCTGGTACTTTGATAATCACAGTTGAATACTCTATATGTTTTACACTTCATCGATCAGAATAGGACATAAGTGCTTTTCACCCAGAGTTCTTAAGTCATGATTTCTCCACTTGTTATTAACCCTTTTTTCATTCAAATTCCTGTTAATTTAGCTTTTCAGGCCAATAGGCAATGTTTTCATCTAGAAACCTTCTAATTTCAATCACAATCCAAAGGGTGCAGTATATATCTTTCTGTGACTTCTCTGTACTTTTATGATCATAGATGAAATCTCTCCATGATTTACACATCATGGAGGAAAAAAGGATATAAATCCATATCACCCACAGATCTAAAGTCTGGATTTCTCGGACTTATTATTAATTCTTTTTTCCTTTAAATTCCTGCTGATTTAGGCATATCAGACCAACAGGCAGTGCTTTCATTGCGAAACCTCTTGAAATGTCAGCGCTAAACCTCTTTAAATGATTGGATTCAAAAGGGTGCAGTAGATAACTCTCTGTGACTTCCCTTTACTTTTATGATCATAGATGAAATCTCTCTATCATTTACACTTCATGCAGTGAAAAGGACATAACTCCATATCGGCCACAGATCTTAACTCATGATTACTCCCACTTGTTATTAAGACTTTTTTCATTCAAATACTCATTTTTAAACCTTTCAGTGAATTAGAAAGTGTTTATAGGGAGAAAACTACTGAATTCAATCAGATTCCAAAGGGTGCATTATACATCTTTCTGTGACTTCTCTGTACTTTCATAATCATAGTAGAATTCTCTCTATGTTTTACACTTCATCGAGTAGAAAAGGATATAAGTACATATCACCCACAGATCTTAAATCATGATTTCTCGCCCTTGCAATTATCAATTTTTTCATTCAAAATCCTGCTGATTTCGGCTCATCAGGCCAACTGGAAGTGTTTTCAGGGTGAATTTTCCTGAATTCAATCAGACTCCAACATGTGCAGTATATATATTTATGGAACTTCCCTGTACGTTGATGTTTATAGATGAATTCTCTCTCTGTTTTACACTTCATGGGGTATAAGTCAATATCACCCACAGATCTTAAGTCATCATTTCTCGTACTTGTTAGTAACACATTTTTCATTCAAATACCTGCTGATTTAAGCATTTCAGGCAGTGTCTTCAGAGAAACCTCCTGAATTCAGTCAGACTACAAGAGAGCAGTACATATCTTTCTGTGAATTCTCTGTATTTGATGATCATAGATGAAATCTGTTTTACACTTCATGGGGTAGAAAAGGATATAAATACATATCACCCACAGATCTTAAATCTTGATTTCTCCCAATTGTTATTAACCCTTTTTTTCATTCAAATTCTGCTGATTTAGGCCTTTCAGGTCAACATGCAGTGCTTTCAGTGAGAACCCTCCCGAATTCAATCAGACTCCAACAGTGCAGTATATATATTTATGAAACGTCCCTGTATGTTGATGTTTATAGATGAATATTTCTCTGTTTTTCACTTCATGGGGTAGAAAATATATAAGTCCATATCACCCACATATCTTAAGTTGCTTCTCCCAATTGTTATTAACACTTATTTCATCCAAATTCCTGCTGATTTAGGCCTATCAAGCCAACTGGAAGTGTTTTCAGGGAGAAACCAACTGAACTCAATTAGACTCTAAAGAGTGCAGTATATATCTTTCTGTGACTTCTCTATAATTTGATGATCATAGATGAAACCTTTCTGTTTTACACTTCATGGGTTAGAAAAGGATATAAGTCCATATCACCCACAGATCTTAAGTCATGATTTATCCCACTTGCTATTAACCCATTTTTTCATTCTAATTCCTGCTGATTTAGGCCTTTCAGGCCAACAGGCAGTGTTTTCAGCTAGAAACCACATGAATTAAATCAGACCCAAAGGGTGCCTGATATATCTTTCCCTGACTTCTCTGTACTTTGATGATCATAGATGAATTCTATGTTTTACACTTCATGGGGTAGAAAAGGATATAAATACAGATCTTAAGTCATGATTTTTCCCACTTTTTATTAACCCCTTTTTCATTCAAATTCCTGCTGATTTAGGCCTTTCAGGCCAGCGGGCAATGTTTCAAGGGAGAAACCTCTGAATTCAAAAAAACTACAAAAGGTACCATATATACCTTTCTGTGACTTCTCTGTACTTTGATGATCATAGATGAAATTTCTCTATATTTTACACATATGTGGAACAAAAGGATGTAGGCCATTTCAATCACAGATCTTAATCATGATTTTTCCCACTTGTTAGTATCCATTTTTTCCTTCAAATTCCTGCTGATATAGGCTTTTCAGCCGAATGGCAGAGTTTCCAGAGAAAAATCTCCTGAATTCAATCAGACTCCAATGGGTGCAATGTATATCTTTCTGTGAATATCTTTACTTTGGTGATCATAGATGAAATCTCTCTATGTTTTAAACTTCACGGGAAAGAAAAGGATTAAGTCCGTATCACCCAACATCTTAAGTCATGATTTCTCCTACTTGGTATTAACCCTTTTTTCATTCAAAATCCTGCTGATTTAGGTTTTTCAGGCCAACAGGCAGTGTTCTCAGGAAGAAATCTCCTGAATCACTAACCTCCAAAGGGTACAGTATATACCTTTCTGTAACTTCTCTGTACTTTTATGATGATAGATGAAATCTCTCTGATTTACACATCATGGAGTAGAAAAGGATATAAATTCATATCACCCACAGATCTTAAGTCCTGATTTCTTGGACTTGTTAAAACACTTTTTTCATTCAAATTCCTGCTGATTTAGGCCATTCAGTCCAACAGGCAGTTTTTTCAACGAGAAACATTCTGAATTCAATCAGACTCCAAGGGGTGCAGTATATATCTTTCTCTGACTTCTCTCTATTTGATGATCATATATGAATACTCTCTTTATTTTACACTTCAATGCGTGGAAAATGGAAAAAGTCCATATCACCCACAGATCTTAAGTTATGATTTAGCCACAGGTTATTAATCTATTTTCATTCATATTCCTGCTGATGAGGCCATTCAGGCCAACAGGCATTGTTTAAAGTGAGAAACCTCCTAATTCAATCAGACTACAAAGGGTGCAATATATATCTTTCTTTGACTTCTTTGTAGTTGATGATAATAGTTGAAAACTCTCTTGCTATACACTTCATGGAGTAGAAAAGGATATATGTACATATCACCCACAGATCTTAAATAATGATTTCTCCCTCTTGTTATTAACCCATTTTTCATTCTAATTCCTGCAGATTTAGGCCTTTCAGGCCAACAGGCAGTGTTTTCAGTGAGAAACGTCCTGAATTCAATCAGACTCCAAAGGGTGCAGCATATTTCTTTCTCTGACTTCTTTGTACTTTGATGATCATAGGTGAATTCTATGTTTTTACTTTATGGGGTAGAAAAGGATAGAAGTCCATATCACCCACAGATCTTAACTCATGATTTCTCCCACTTGTTATTTACCCTTTTTCATTAAAATTCCTGTGATTTATTCCTTTCAGGTAACAGGCAGTGTTTTAAGCGAGAAATCTCCTGAATTCAATCAGACTCCAAAGGGTGCAGTATATATCTTTCTGTGACTTCTCTGTATTTTGATGATCATAGGTGAAATCTCTCTAAGTTATACACTTCATGGAGTAGAAAAGGATATAAATACATATCACCCACAGATCTTTAGTCATCATTTGTCCCACTTGTTATTAACCCTTTTTCATTCAAATTCCCGCGGATTAGGCTTTTCAGGTCAACAGGCATATTTTTTAGTGAGAAACCTATGAATTCAATCAGACTACAAAAGGTACCACATATGTCTTTCTGTGACTTCTCTTTACTTTGATGATTATGAAATCTCTCTGTTTTACATTTCATGGAGTAGAAGATGATACAAGTCCACATCACCCTCCCATCTTAAGTCATAATTTCTCCCTGTTGTTATTACCATTTTTTCATTGAAATTCCTGCTGATTTAGGCTTTTCAGCCCAAATGGCATAGTTTTCAGAGAGAAATCTCCTGAATTAAATCAGACTCCAATGGGTGCAGTATATATGTTTCTGTGAATATCTTTACTTTGGTGATCATAAATGAAATCTATGTATTACACTTCCTCGGGTAGAAAAGGATATAAGTCCACAACACCCACAGATCTTAAATCTTGATTTCTCCCACTCTTTATGAAAGTTCCCTGTACGTTTATGTTTAGAGATGAAATATCTTTATGTTTTAAACTTCATGGAGTAGAAACGGATATAAGTCCATGTCAACAACAGATATTAATTCTTGATGTCTCCCACTTGTTATTAACCCTTTTTCATTCAAATTCCTGCTGACTTAGGCCTTTCAGGCCAACAGGCGGTTTGTTCAGCGAGAAACCTCCTGAATTCAATGACACACCAAAGGGTGCAGTATATATCTTTCTATAACTTCTCTGTACTTTGATGAACGTAGATGAAATCTTTCTATGTTTTAGACCCTTTTGTCATTGAAATTCCTGCAGTTTTAGGCCATTTAGGGCAAAAGGCAGTGTCTTCAGAGAGAAAGCTCCTGAATTAAATCAGACTCCAATTGGTGCAGTATATATCTTCCTGTAAATTCTCTGTACTTTGATGACCATTGATGAAATCTCTCTATGCTTTACACTTCATGGGGTTGAAAATGATGTAAGTCCATATCACCCAGAGATCTTAAGTCTTGATTTCCCCACTTGTTATTAACCCTTTTTTCATTCACATTTCCTGCTGATTTAGGCCTTTTAGGTCAACAGCAGTTTTCATTGAAAACCTCCCAAATTCAAATTGGCTCCAAAGGGTGCAGTATATATCTTCCTGTGAATTCTCTGTACTTTGATGTTTATAGATGAAATCTCTCTCTGTTTTACAATTCATGGGGTAGAAAATGATATAAGTCCATATCACCCACAGATCTTAACTCATGATTTCTCGCATTTGTTATTAACAATTTTTTCATTGAAATTCCTGCTGAGTTAGGCTTTCATGCCAACTGAAAGTGTTTTCAGGGAGAAACCTCCTGAATTCAATTAAACTCCAAAGGGTGCAGTATATATCTTTTTGTGAATTCTCTTTAATTTGATGTTCATAGATGAAATCTATGTTTTACACTTCATGGAGTAGAAAAGGATATAAGTTCATATCACCCACAGATCTTAAGTCATAATTTCTCCCATTTTTATTAATCCTTTTTTCATTTAAATTCCTGCTGATTTAGGCATTTCAGACCAACAGGCAGTGCTTTTAGTGTGAAACCTCTTGAAATGATCGGATTCCAAAGAGTGCAGTAGATATCTCTCTGTGACTTCTCTTTACTTTGATGATCATATACGAAATCTCTCTATCTTTTACACTTCATGGAGTAAAAAAGGATATAACTACATATTGCCCACAGTTATTAACTCATGTATTCTCCCACTTGTTATTAACCTTTTTTTTCATTCAAATCCTCACTTTTAAGCATTTCAGGCAATTAGACAGTGTTTACAAGGAGAAAACTCCTGAATTCAATCAGAATCCAAGGTGCAGTATATATTTTTCTGTGACTTTTCTATAATTGGTAATCATAGTAGAATTCTCTCTATGTTTTACACTTCATGGAGTAGAAAAGGATATAAGTACATATCACCCACTGATGTTAAATCATGATTTCTCGCCCTTGCTATTTTTTCATTCAAAATCCTGCTGATTTAGGCTCAAATGGCTAACTGGAAGTGTTTTCAGGTAGAATTTTCCTGAATTCAATCAGACTTCAACGTGTGCATTATATATCTTTATGGAACTTCCCTGTACGTTGATGTTTATAGATGAATTCTCCCTCTGTTTTTTACTTCATGGGGTAGAAAACGATACAAGTCCATATTACAAACAGATCTTAAGTCATCATTTCTCCCACTTGTTACTAACACATTTTTTATTCAAATACCTACTTATTTAGGCCTTTCAAGCAGTGTTCAGAGAATCCTCATGAATTCAGTCAGACTACAACAGGTGCTGTATATATCTTTCTGTGACTTCTCTGTATTTGATGATCATAGATGAAATCTATGTTTTATACTTCATTGGGTAGAATAGGATATAAATCCATATCACCCACAGATCTTAAGTCTTGATTTCTCCCACTTGTTATTAACTCTTTTTTCATTCAAATTCTGCTGATTTAGGCCTTTAGGCCAACACGCAGTGCTTACAGTGAGAACTCTCCTGAATTCAATCACACTCCAAAGGTTGCAGTATATATCTTTCTGTGACTTTTCTGTACTTTGGTGATCATAGATGAAATATCTCTATATTTGCCATATCATGGGGTATTAAAAGATATAAATCCATATAACCCACAGATCTTAAATCTTGATTTCTCCCACTTCTTATTATCCATTTTTTCATTCAAATTCTGCTGATTTAGGCCTTTCAGGCCAACACGCAGTGCTTTCAGTGAGAACGCTCCTGAATTCAATCACACTTCAAGGGTGCAGTATATATATTTATGAAACATCCCTGTACGTTGATGTTTATAGATGAATATCTGTTTTTCATTTCATTGGGTAGAAAATATATAAGTCCATATCACCCACATATCTCAAATCACTACTCCCAATTGTTATTAACACTTTTTTCATCAAATTCCTGCTGATTTATGGCCATTAGGCCAACAGGCAGTGTTTTCAGTGTGAAACCTCCTGAATTCAATCATACCCCAAAGGGTACAGTATATATCTTTCTGTGACTTCTCTGTATTTGAAGATTATAGATGATATCTCTCTATTTTACACTTTTGGGGTACTAATGGATGTAGCCCATATCATACACAGTCATGATTTCTTCTACTTGTTATTAACACTTTTTTCATTCAAATTATTGCTGATTTAGGCCTTTCAACCAACAGGCAGTATCTTCAATGAGAAACATCCTGAATTCAATCCGACTTCAAATGGTTCAGAATATATCTTTCTCTGACATTTCTGTATTTTGAAGGACATATGAAATATATATTTTACGCTTCATGAGGTAGAAAATTATATAAGTCCATATCACCCAGAGATCTTATATCCTGATTTCTCCCACTTGTTATTAACAAATTGTTTTTTCAAAATTGCTGAATTAGTCCTGTCAGGCCAAAGGCAGAGTTTTCAGTGATAAATCTCCTGAATTCAATCACACTCCAAAGGGTGCAGTATATATCTTTATGGAACTTCCCTGTACGTTGATGTTTATAGATGAAATCTCTCTCTGTTTTACACTTCATGGGGTAGAAAAGGATATAAGTCCATTTCAATCACAGATCTTAAGTCATGATTTCTCCCACTTATTATTAACAATTTTTTCATTCTAATATTATTGCTGATTTAGGCCTTTCAGGCCAACTGGATGTGTTTTCGTGGAGAAAACTCCTGAATTCAATTTGATCAGAAGGGTACAGTATATACATTTCCATGACTTCTCTGTACTTTGATGCTATAGATGAAATCTCTCTATTTTTTCACTTCATGTAGTAGAAAATGATATAAGTCCATATCATTAAAGATCTTAAGTCATGATTTCTGCCTCTTGTTTTTAACAATTTTTTCATTCAAATTCCTGCTTAATTAAGCCTGTCAGGCCAAAGGGCAGATTTTTCAGTGAGAAACGTTCTGAATGCAATAAGACTCCTAAGGATGCAGTATATAACTTTCTGTGACTTCTCTGTACTTTGATGATCATAGATGAAATCTGTGTTTTAATCTTCATGTAGTAGAAAATGATATAAGTCCATATCACCCACAGATTGAAAGTTATGATTTCTCCCACCTGTTATTAATGCTATTTTCATTCAAATTCCTGCTGATTTATGAGTTTTAGTCCAACAGGAAGTGTTTTCAGTGAGAAACCTCCTGGTTTTAGTCACACTTCAAAGGGTGCAGTATACATCTTTCTGTGACTTCTCTGAACTTTGATGATCATAGATGAAATATGTTTTACACTTCATGATTTAGAAGAAGATATAAGTCCATATCACCTACAGATCTTAAGTCATGATTTCTCCCACTTGCAATTAACCCTTTTTTCAATCAAATTCCTGCTGATTTCGGCCTTTTAGGCCAAGAGGCATTGTATTCACCTACAACAGTCAAAATTCAATCACATTCCAAAGGGTGCAGTATATATCTTTTTGGAACTTACCTGTAAGTTGATGGTTATAGATGAAATCTCTCTATGTTTTACATTTCATATTGGAGAAAAGGATATAAGTCCTTATCACCCAGAGATCTTAAGTCATGATTTCTCCACTTGTTATTATTCCTTTTTAAATTCTAATTCCTGCTGATTTAGGCCTTTCATGCCATAAAGCAGTGTATGCAGGGAGAAAATTCCTGAATTCAATCAGACTCCTAAGATTGCTTGTATATTTTTCGGTGACTTCTCTTTACTTTGATGATCATAGATGAAATCTCTCTATGGTTTACGCTTCATGTATTAGAAAAGGATATAAGTCCATATCACCCACAGATAATTAAGTCATGATTTCTCCCACTTGTTATTAACCCTTTTTTCATTAAATTACTGCTGATTTAAGCTACTCACGCTAACAAGCTTTTTTCATGCAAGAAACCTCCTGAATTTAATCACACTCCAAAGGGTGCAGTGTATATCTTTCTGTGAATACTCTTTAATTTGATGATCATAGATTAAATCTCTCTATGTTTTACACTTCCTGGGGTAGAAAAGGATATAAGTCCAAATCACCCAAATATCTTAAATCATGATTTCTCCCACTTGTTATTAACCCATTTTTTCATTCAAATTCCTGCTATTTAGGCCTTTCAGGCCAACAGGCAGTGTTTTCAGTGACAAAATTCCTGAATTAAATCAGACTCCAAAGGGTCCAGAATATATGTTTCTGTGACTTCTCTGTACTTAGATGATCATAGATGAAATCTCTCTATGTTTTACACTTCATGTTGTAGAAAATAATGATTTCTCCCACTTGTTATTAAACCTTTTTCTTTCAAATTCATGCTGATTTAGCCCATCTGTTCAAAAGCAGTGTATTTATTGAGAAACCTCCTGAATTCAACAGACTTCAACATGTGCAGTATATATCTGTCTGTGACTTCTCTGTATTTTGACGATCATAGATGATATCTTTGTTTTACACTTCTGGAGTAGAAAAGGATATATGTCCATATCAGCCACAGATCTTAAGTCATGATTTCTCCCTCTTGTTATTAAACCTTCTTTAATTTAATTTCCTCTTATTTAGTCCTTTCTGGCCATAAAGCAGTGTTTCAGGGAGAATACTCCTGATATCAATCAGACTCCTAAGATTGCATCTTTCTGTGACTTCTCTGTATTGATGATCATAGATGAATCTCTCTATGTATTACAGTACAAAAGGATATAAGTCCATATCACCCACAGATATTAAATCATGATTTCTCCCACTTGTTATTAACCATTTTTTCATTCAAATTCCTGATGATTTAGGCCTTTCAGGCCAACAGGCAATGTTTTCAGCGAGAATCCTCCTGAATTCAACAGACTCCATAGGCTGCAGTATATATCTTTTTTGAGGGGTGGTAGACCACATTTTATTTATTCATCAGTTGATAGACATATATAATGTTTTCATCCTTTGGCTACAGTGATGCCATTATAGACATAGTAGATGTCACTTCTTTGTTCCATTTTGGACCAAAATATATATTTTTGAATATATATTTAGAAATAAAATTTCTGGGTGAGTAGTATTCCTGTGTTGAACTTATCAAAGAAAAGGGCTGTAGCTTTTTACAGTTCTCTCAGTTATATAGTAGAATTCCATTTTCTCCCCAACATTTATTTTGTGGTTTTTTTTCTTATTGTAGCCATCCTAGTATGTACTGAGTACAATTCTTTGTGGTCTTGATTTATATTTCCCTAAGAATTAATGATGTTGACCATTTCTGCATGTGTGCTGATTTTGTTCTTTGGATAAATGCCTGTTCAAGTTCTTTTTTTATTTAATAATTTTATTTTGTTCTTTGGAGTACAACCTTTCTGTTATATAATTTATACCCCTTCTTCTTCCCTCTGGTGCTCCCTCCATTCTCTCACACCCCACTCTTTGTTATTTATTAGCTGTGCTGAGTCCATTAGTCTCTTTCCCATGTTAGTGTCTTTTCTCTGGGTGAGGGACTGCGTTGTTGGGTCCCGGCGCTCCTTGCTGTTAGATTTTCAGTCTTAAGATTGTGTTGGGTGGCCACGTTATATTCATTTGTGATCTGTCCATGTTTTCTTGCTGCAGGCCATCCTCTCCAATCCAAACCCCTCGCCTTTGCTTTGCTGCTTTTCCCTATGGGTCTGGTGTCGGGCTTTGGGGGTCTTGTCTCCTGCCAGTGTTGGTCAAGAAATTTCTCTGAGTTCAAGCTTTGCGACTAGGTCTTGCTATATTTGCCGGTGGAACCGCAGGCTCTCGTTGCCCAGAGTACTACAGACTCAGGCAATTCCCAGACTCAGCTTGCCAGGTAGCCGGGATTACAGGTGCACGCCACCATGCCCAGCTATTGTTTGGAACTAATTCTCGCTACGGGCCCCAAATGGGACTCGAACCACGATCCCTAGCCCCGGCCGCTTCATAGGCTGAAGCTTATAGGCACGAGCCACCTTGCCCAGCCCATGAGTTTAGGCTTCTGCGAGTGGCCTTTAAAGGTTATCTCCTCTGCTTCCTTTGACAGTTTTGGTGTGGGGCCCATTATCCCCTCTTGGGTCATCCTCTCCTCTCCCTTAATAAGGGGAGGGTGTGTTGTTCTCCTTGAATATATCTCCACGTTGAAATCCCGGGTTTTGGCCCAGACAGTGTAGAAGTGCGCCTGGTGAAATCGTGTCTCTATGGTTGTTTTTCTGGTCTTACTTGTACTGGTTCATTTGGTTGTCCATCTGCTGTGTCCAGCTCCGGTCTGTGGGCTGGACTTTTGCCTGGTCCGTCACCCGTTCTATGTTGGGGTTGCTGTTGCATCTATTCTGGTTGTTCTGAAGTTTAGTTGGAGTAAAAGAGAGATGGAGGGTCCCCGACCCCCCCCCCACTTGCCTGCATGCCTGTAGGTCCTGGGGGGTGGGGGCTTCACGGTGCCGCCCAGGCCGACTTGTCAGGTGGGGAACCGCCCGTCACCCTGTTCTCCCACGGGAGAACTCTCCCAGGTGTGCCCGGATGCCCCTCGCTCCCGGCTGGCTAGGGAGTTCTGAACAACAGGGCTCCCGCCTGGGCCGCAGGCGGCCACCTCCACCCGCTGGCAGACAGGGCTCAAGGCCCCGCCCATTTCCCCCGCACTCAGGTCCCAGCACGTGGGTGGGCTGACCCGGGGCCACTCGGCCCTTCATGCGCCATGGCTTCTGGGAGATGGGGGCTTCATGTTGCCGCACAGGCCGGCTTGTCGGGTGTGGAACCGACACCTACCTACCCTGTTCTCTCATGGGAAAACTCACCCAGGTGTCCCCGGATGCACCGTGTGAAATGGGCGGGGCCTTGAGCCCCATCTGCCATAGAGGGAAGTCGGCTGCCCATGGCCCAGGGGGGGACCCAGGTGTTCAAAACTCCCTTGCCAGTGGTGAGTGAGGTGCAGTGCAGACTTTGATGATCAGAGATGAAATCTCTCTGTTTTACAGTTCATGCGTTAGGAAAGGATATAAGTCCATATCACCCACAGATCTTAAATCATGATTTCTCCCACTTGTTATTAACACTTCTTTCATTCAAATTCCTGCTGATTTAGGCCTGTCACGCCATAAGGCAGAGCGAGAAACCTCCTGAATTCAATCACACTTAAGGGTGCAGTATATATCTTTCTGTTACTTCTCTGTACTTTGACGATCATAGATGAAATCTCTCTTTGTTTTACAATTCAAGAGGTAGAAAAGATGTAAGTCCATATCATCCACAGATGTTAAGTCATGAATTCTCCCACTTGTTATTAACCCTTTTTTCTTTCAAATTCCTGCTTATTTATGCCTTTCTGGCCAAATGACGGTGTTTTTAGTAAGAAACCTCCTGATCAGTCAGACTCTAAATGGTACAGTATATATAATTCTGTGACATCTCTGTACCTGATGATCATACATGAAATCTCTCTATGTTTTACACCTCATGGGGTAGAAAAGGATATAAGTCCATAATACAACAGATCTTAAGTCATGATTTCTTCCACTTGTTATTAATGATTTCTTCATTCAAATTCCTGCTGATTTAGGCCTTTCACACCTACAGAAAGTGGTTAAAGGGATAAAGGTCCTGAATTCAATCACACTCCAAAGGGTGCATTATATATCTTTCTGTGACTTTCCTGTACTTTGATGATCATAAATGAAATCCCTCTATGTTTTACAGTTAATGGGGTAGAAAAGGATATAACTATATATCACCCACAGATCTTAAGTCATGAATTCTCCCAAATGTTATTAACACTTTTTTCATTTAAATTCAGCTGATTTAGGCCCTTAGGACAAACAGGCAGTGTTTTCAGCGAGAAACCTCCTGAAATCAATCACACTCCAAAGGGTACAGTAAATATCTTTATGGAAGTTCCCTGTATGTTGATGTTTATAGATGAAATCCCTCTATGTTTTACACTTAATGGGGTAGAAAAGTATATAAGTCCATATCACCAACAGATCTTAAGCCATGATTTCCCCCACATGTTATTAATCTTTTTTCATTCAAATTCCTGCTGATTTATGCCTTTCAGGCCATAAGGCATTGTTTTCAGGCAGAACTCCTGAATTCAATAGACTCCTATGATTGCATTATATATCTTTCTGTGACATCTCTCTATTTGATGATCATAGATGAAATCTCTATGTTTTACACTTTATGGGTTACAAATGATATAGTCTATATCATCCACAGATCTTAAGTCATGATTTCTCCCATTGTTATTAAACCGTTTTTCATTCAAATTCATGCTAATTCAGGCCTTTCATGCCATAAGGCAGTGTTTTCAGGGAGAAAATTCCTCAATTCTATCAGACTCCTAAGATTGCATTATATATCATTCTGTGACTTCTCTTTACTTAGATGATCATAGATGAAATCTCTCTATGGTTACAATTCATGGGGTAGAAAAGGATATAATTTATATCACCCACAGATCTAAGTCATGATTTCTCGCAATTGTTATTAATAATTTTTTATCAAATTAATGCTGATTTAGGCTTTTTAGGTCCACTGGCAGATTTTTCAGGGAGAAACCTCCTGAATACAATTTGAAACCAAAGAGTCCAGAATATATCTTTCTTTGACTTCTCTAAACTTTGATGATCATAGATGAAATATCTCTAAATTTTACACTTCATGAGTTAAAATAGGATCTAAGTACTTATCATCCACAATCTTAAATCATGATTACTGCCACTTGTTATAAACCCTATTTTCATTCAAATTCCTGCAGATTTAAGCCTTTCAAGCCAACAGGCAGTGTTCTCAGGGAGGAACCTCCTGAATTCAATCAGACTCCAAAGGATGCAGTATATATCTTTCTGTGAATTCTCTGTACTTTGATGATCATAGATGAAATCTCTTTCTGTGTTTCACTTCATGTGGTGAAGAGAATGTAAGTCCATATCACCCAGAGATATTAAGTTATGATTTCTCCCACTTGTTATTAACTTTTTTTCTTTCAAATTAATGCTGATTTAGGCTTTTCAGGCCACCCTGCAGTGTTTTCATGGAGAAACCTACTGAATTCAGTCAGACTACAAAGGGTGCAGTATATATCTTTCTGTGACTTCTCTGTATTTTGATGATCATAGATGAAATCTCCTATGATTTACACTTCATGGGGTACAAAAGGATATAAGTCCATGTCACCCAAAGTTCTTAAGTCATGAATTGTACCACTTGTTATTAACCCTTTTTTCATTCAATTCCTGCTAATATAGGCCTTTCATAGCAACAGACAGTGCTTTCAGCTAGAAATCTCCTGAATTCAATCACACTCCAAAAAGTGCAGTATATATCTTTATGGAACTTCCCTTAAACGTTGATGTATAAGGATGATATCTCTCTCTGTTATACACTACATGGGGTAGAAAAAGATATAACTCCATATAACCCACAGATCTTAATTCATGATTTCTTTCATCTGTTATTAACACTTTTTCATTCAAAATCCTTTTGATTTAGCCTTTTCAGGCAAACTGGAAGTGTTTTCAGGGAGACCTCCTGAATTCAATTACACTCCAAACTGTGCAGTATATATCTTTCTATGACTTCATTGACTTCGATGATCATAGCGAAATCTCTCTGTTTTACTCCCTTTGTCATTCAAATTCCAGCAGTTTTAGGCCTTTCAGGCCAAAAGGCACTGTCTTCAGAGAGAAAGCTCCTGAATTCAATCAGACTCCAATGGGTGCAGTATATACCTTCCTGTGAATTCTCTGTACTTTGATGACCATAGATGAAATCTCTCTATTGTTTACACTTCATGGTGTTGAAAATGATGTAAGTCCATATCACCCACAATCTTAAGTCTTGATTTCCGCACTTTTTATTAACCATTTTTTTCATTCACATTCCTGCTGATTTAGGCCTTTCAGGTCACCAGGAGTCTTCATTGAGAAACCTCCTGAATTCAAATTGAGTCCAATGGGTGCAGTATATATCTTCCTGTGAATTCTCTGTACTTTGATGTTTATAGATGAAATCTCTCTCTGTTTTACAATTCATGGGGTAGAAAATGATATAAGTCCATATCACCCACAGATCTTAACTTATGATTTCTCCCACTTGTTATTAAACTTTTTTCATTCAAATTCTGCTGATTTAGGGCTTTCAGGCCAACAAGCAGTACTTTCTGTGAGAACTCCCCTGAATTCAATCAGACTCCAAGGGTACTGTATATATATTTATGAAACTTCCCTGTACGTTGATGTTTATACATGAATCTCTCTCTGTTTTTCATTTCATGGGGTAGAAAATATATAAGTCCATATCACCCACATATCTTAAGTCACTTCTACAACTGTTATTAACCCTTTTTTCATTCAAATTCCTGCTGATTTATGCCCTTTAGGCCTACAGGCAGTCTTTTCAGAGTGAAAGCTTCTGAATTCAATCAGACTCCAAACGGTGCAGTATATATCTTTCTGTGAGTTCTCTGTATTTGAAGATCATAGATGATATCTCTCTATGTTTTACACTTATGGGGTACTAATGGATGTAGTCCATATCATACACACACCTTATGTCATGATTTCTTCTATTTGTTATTAACCCTTTTTTCATTCAAATTACTGCTGATTTAGGCCTTCAACCAAGAGGCAGTGTCTTCAATGAGAAACCTCCTGAATTCAATCACATTCCAAGGGTGCAGTATATATCTTTATGGAACTTCCCTGTACGTTGATGTTTATAGATGAAATTTCTCTCTGTTTTACACTTCATGGGGTGGAAAACGATATAAGTCCATATCTCCCGCAGATATTAAGTCATGATTTCTCCCACTTATTATTAACACTTTTTTCATTCAAATTCCTGCTGATTTAGGCCTTTCAGGCCACAGGCAGGGTTTTTAGAGAGAAACCTCTTGGATTCAATCAGACTCCAAAGGCTGCAGTATTTATCTTTCTGTGTCTTCTCTCTACTTTGGTGATCATAGATGAATACTCTATGTTTTCCACTTCATTGGGTAGAAAAGATATAATTCCATATGATGCACAGATCTTAACTCATCATTTCTCCCAATTGTTATTAAACCTTCTTTCATTGAAATTCCTGCTGATTTAGGCCTTGCAGGCCAACAGGAAGTGTCTTCAGTGAGAACCCTCCTGAATTTTATCAGATTCCAAAGGGTGCATTATATATATTTCTGTGAATTCTCTGAACTTTGATGATCATAGATGAAATCTCCCTATGGTTTACACTTCATGGGGTAGAAAAGGATATAATTCCATATACCCACACATTAATTCATGATTTCGCCCACATTTTTTAACCGTTTTTTCATTCAAATTCCTGCTCATTTAGGTCGTTCAGGCCATCAGCAGTGTCTTCAGTGAGAAACCTCCTGAATCAACAGACTACAAAGTGTGCAGTATATATCTTTCTGTGATTTCTGTACTTTGATGATTATAGATGAAATCTATGTTTTATACTTCATGGGATAGAAAAGTATATATGTCCATATCACCCAAAGATCTTAAGTCATGATTTCTCCCACTTGTTATTAACCCTTTTTTCATTCAAATTCCTGCTTATTAGGATTTTCTGGCCAATAGGCAGTGTTTTCAGTGAGAAGCCTCCTTAATTCAATCAGAATCCAATGTTTGCTACATGTATATTTCTGTGAAATGTCTGGACTTTGATGATCATAGATGAAATCTCTCTATGTTTTACAACATGGGTAGAGAAGGATATAGTTCATATCACCCACAGATGTTTAGTTGACTTCTCCCACTTGTTATTAACCCTTTTTTCATTCAAATTCTTGCTGACTTAGGCCTTTCAGGCCAACAGGCAGTGTTTTCAGCCAGAAACCTACTGATTTCATCAGAATCCAAAGGGTGCAGTATATATCTTTATGGAACTTCCCTGTACTTGATGTTTATAGATGAAATCTCTCACTGTTTTAAACATCATGGCATAGAAAAGGATATAAGTCCATATGACCCACCGATCTTAAGTCATGATTTGTCCCACTTGTTATTTACCATTTTTTCATTCAGTTTCCTGCTGATATAGGACTTTCAGTCCAACAGGCAGTGTTTTTAGTGAGAAACCTCCATAATTGAATGAGACTCCAAAGTTTGCAGTATATATATTTCTATCAATTCTCTGTAATTTGATGATCATAGATGAAATCTCTCTGTTTTACACTTCATGTGGTAGTAAGAATATAATTCCAAGTCACGCACAGATCTTCAGTCATGATATTTTCCAATTTTTATTAAATATTATTTCATTCAAATTCCTGCTGATTTAGGCTTTTAAGGCAACTGGAAGTTTTTTCAGGGTGAAACCTCCTACACACAATTAGACTCCAAAGGGTGCATTATATACCTTTCAGTGAGTTATCTTTACTTTGATGATCATAGATGAAATCTCTCTATGTTCTACACTACATGGGGTAGAGAAGGATATTAGTCCATATCACCCACAGATGTTTAGTCATGATTTCTCCCACTTGTTATTAACCCCTTTTCATTCAAATTCCTGCTGATTAGGCCTTTCAGTCCAACAGACAGTGTTTTCATCAAGAAACCTTCTGAATTCGATCAGACTCCAAATGATGCAGTATATATCTTTCTGTGACTTTTCTGTTCTTTATGATCACAGTTGAAAACTTTATATGTTTTACACTTATCGTGTAGAAAAAACATGAGCTCATATCACCCATAGATCTTAAGTCATGATTTCTCCCACTTTTTATTAACACTTTTTTTCATTCAAATTCCTGCTGATTTAGGACTCTCAGGCCAACAGGCCAAGTTTTTTATCAAGAAACCTTTGGAATTTAATCACACTCCAAAGTGCGCAATATATATCTTTCTGTGACTTGTCTGTAGTTTGATGATCATAGGTGAAATCTCTCTATGTTTTACACTACATGGGTTAGAGAAGGACATTTGTCCGTTCACCCACAGATCTTTAGTCATGATTTCTCCCACTTGTTATTAACCCTTTATTCATTCAAATTCCTGCTGATTTAGGCCTTTCCAGCCAACAGGCAATGTTTTTATGGAGAAACCTTCTGAATTCAGTCAAACTACAAAGGGTGCAGTATATATCTTTCTGTGACTTGTCTGTACTTTCATGATAATAGATGAAAACTGTCTATGATTTACACATCATGGAGTAGAAAAGGATATAAATCCATATCACCCACAGATCTTTGTTCTGATTTCTCTAACTTGTGTTTAACTCTTTTTTCTTTCAAATTCCTGCTGATTTAGGCCTTTCAGTCCAACTGGCTGTGTTTTCAGTGAGAAACATTCTGAATTCTATCATACTACAAAGGGTGCAGTATATATCTTTCTGTGAGTTCTCTGTATTTGATGATCATAGATGAAATCTCTCTATGATTTACACATCATGGAGTACAAAAGGATAAAAGACCATATACCCATGGATCTTTAGTCATTATTTCTCCCACTATTTATTAACCATTTTTTCATTCAAATACTGCTGATTTAGGCCTTTTAGTCCAACAGGCATTGCTTTCATGGAGCAACCTCCTGAATTCAATCCGACTCCTAGGATTGCGTTATGTATCTTTCTGTGACTTCTCTCTACTTTGATGATCATAGATGAAATCTCTCTATGTTTTACACTTCATGGGGTAGAAAAGAATATAAGTCCTTGTCACCAACAGATCTTAAGACATGATTTCTCCCACTGTTAGAACACTTTTTCATTCAAATTCCTGCTATTTAGGCCTTCAGACCAACAAGCAGTGTTTTCATGGAGAAACCTCCTTTATTCAATCAAACTCCAAAGGGTGCAGGATATATTTTTCTGTAACTTCTCTGTACTTTGACGATCTCAGATAAAATTTATGCTTTGCACTTCATAGAGTAGAAAAGGATATAAGTCAATATCCCCCACAGATCTTAAGTCATGATTACTCCCACTTTTTTTAACCCTTTTTCATTCAAATACTGCTGATTTAGGCCTTCATGCCAACAGGCAGTATTTAAATTGAGAAACCTCTAGAAATAAATCAGACTGCAAAGGGTGCAGTATATATCTTTCTGTGAATTATCATTACTTTGATGATCATAGTTGAAAACTCTCTATGTTTACACTTCTTTTAGTCGAAATGGATATAAGTCCATATCACACACAGATCTTAAGTTCGGATTTATCCCACTTGATATTAACCCAGTTATCATTCAAATTCCTGCTGATTTAGGCCTTTTGGACAACAGGCAGTGTTTTGAGCAAGAAACCTCCTGAATTCATCAGAATCCAAACGATGCAGTATATATCTTTATGTAACTTCCCTGTACGTTGATGTTTATAGATGAAATCTCTCTCTGTTTCACACGTCATGGGGTAGAAAAGGATTAAGTACATATCACCAAGAGATCTTAAGTCATGATTTCTGCCACTTGTTATTAGCAATATTTTCATTTATTCCTGATGATTAAGGACTAAGGCCAACAGGCAGTGTTTTCAGTGAGAAACCTCCTGAATTCAATCAGAGTCCAGAGGGTGCAGTATATATATATTTCTTGATTCTCTGTACTTTGATGATCATAGATGAAATCTATGTTTTACACTTCATGGAGTAGAAAAGTATATAAGTCCATATCACCCACAGATCTTAAGTCATGATTTCTCCCTCTTGTTATTAACCCATTTTTCATTCAAATTCCTGCTGATTTATGCCTTTCAGGCCAACAGACTGTGTTTTCCACGAGAAACCACCTAAATTCTGTCAGACTGCAAAGATTGCAGTATATGTCTTTCTGTGACTTCTCTGCACATTGATGATCATGGATGAAGTCTCTCATGTGTATACTGTTTGTGTTTGAAAAGTATATATGTCCATATCACCCACAGATATTAAGTCATGAATTCTCCGGCTTGTTATTAACCCTTTTTTCATTCAAATTCCTCCTGATTAAGGCCATTCAGGCCAACAGGCAGTGCTTTCAGCTTGAATCCTCCTGAATTCAATCAGACCCAAAGGGTGCAGTATATATCTTTCTGTGACTTGTCTGTACTTTGATGATCATAGATGAAATCTCTCTATGTTTTACACTTCAAGGGATAGAAAAGAATGAAGTCCATATCACCAACAGATCTTTTTTTTTTTTAAGATCTCTAATGTTTTTTATATAATGTTTAGAAAAATATGACTTGTTGGGGAAAATACTTGTATTTTCATGAAAAATTCCTTAAACTTGTATCACTGTTATTACACTTGTGAGGTTATTACAATTACTCCAACTATATCTTTCTAAATGCTTTACTAATATTTTATTTTAAATTATATTATTTCTATTGCTTACCACATTGTATATAATTTGGGGATATAGTTCACATTTTTTCAGATATTGCTAAATTTACCATCAAAATACCCATTATCCACAACCACAGTTCAATGGACTCCCTCTAATACTATATTCTTCATCCCTCACCACATCCCCTCTCATACCTTCAATTCCATAGTAAGAGTTCTAGGGTTTGTTTGGCTTTGATTTTCTGTTTTTATGTTTAGTGTCTCTTTATTCCATAAAAGTGATATCAGTTGGCATTTGTCTTTCTTCTAATGAATTATTTTGCTTAACATAATCCCTTCCAATCCCATCTATGTTGCTGCATATAGCAAAATTTCAGCTTTTGTTATAACTGAGTAGTATTTCATTGTGTATACATTCCACATCATTCATTTTTCAATCATTGGGCATTTAATTTGTTTCCAAAACTGGCTCTTGTGAATAG
>PVHY01015497.1:0-25567 GCA_004024945.1 Uropsilus gracilis
AACTCTGTGAACAAACCTGTTGGAGAGACCCTATAGATGGGATACTTAAACCCCAATTTTATAATTATTAAACCAAACTAGAAGTTGGTTCATGTTTTTGGCATGTAAACAGTGGTTGAGTTTCCACAAAGCAATCAATTACATGGTGCTTCTGGTCAGTGGGTTTTGATTAATGGCTTGCTTGATAAATTTCGCCACATCAAATGCCATTAGCTCAAAAGCTATCAGACTATAATCAGAGCTATTCTTCCAAGATCGTGTATGCCGTTTTGGAAATGAGAATTGATCCAGACACATGGTTTAAAGGGTAAATGGGCGGAGGTCCCCAGTCAACATCTACAACATGTGGGGCTGTGGGGGCAGGAGTTTATTCTCTCATCAAACATTTATTAGGGATGTTCCTTGTGTCCAGCACTGAGATTGTTTCTGGGCTCCTTATTAGGGACCTGCTGCTTCATTGTATCTCAGAATATACACTATCTGTGCACTTTTCAATAACCCAATCTTTATCAAACTGTAAATTTACATAATTACTGGAGGTGGAAATTTTGACCAAAGGAAGCATTTGTGTGGTCAAAATGGGGACTGTGGTTTATCCTTCTTTGTAATTTCTGCAGCAATCAGTGACATCTTTAGCACCAATATCAATCAGTGTTCATTCATTCAGTTATACTCATAGAGAAGTTGTGATAAGGCTTGCATTTAGGTCATTTTATTAAAGGAATAGTACTGGCTGTCTTAGTAAAAGGAAAATTGTTTTATATCTCCCACCACCAAGTATTCCGGAAAGAAATGTCTCCCTAACTCCAGGGAAGGAATGAGCAGAGTGTGTGGGGGGGTGGACTGGTGATGGTAATGGTGATGGTAATGGTAATGGTGGTGGTGGTGATGGTGGTGGTGGTGGTGTTGATGGTTGTGGTGGTGATGGTGGGATGGTGGTGGTAGTGATGGTGGTGATGGTGGTGATGATGGTGGTGATGGTGGTGGCGATGGTGGTAGTGTGTGTATGTGGTATTGGTGGTATGTATGTGTGTCTGTGTCTGTCTGTGTGTGATGGGCGAAGGAGAAGGTTACACCATCAGTATCCTCAGCCCTCCCTGGCATTGATTCCTGCCCGATTACAGACAAGGGTACAAGCTCTGGGCTCCCCATTTGCCCAAGGGGTGAATTGCTGATGATTATAACATGGGCATAAAGGAACAGCTCATGTGAGAGGAGCAGTAGACTAATGCTGGGTCCAGTTTGTTCTCAAACTGTGCAACCAAATGTTCAACCAAAGTCCTGGTGTTAAGGGGCAGAAAGAATAGCCCTAAAGAACAAATAACAAAGATACCATCATATATGATCTAGTCTAAGGGATGCTAGACTGGAAATCACAGATGATGTCCTCAAAAAAGGAAGAATAAGAGCAGGGGTGTGAACTCTGAGAAAACACTCTATCTAAATACAAGACTAGAGACTTTCACCACATGGATGGGCATCAAGTGAAAAATAATGCATAAGCAAACTGCCGATGTGCCATTTTTTATCATTAGCAAAACTAACATTTCATGAATCTACAAAATATTTTTTGAGAACTAACCAGCCCTGCTATTAATCAAAATTAGAAGGCCTATCCTTCACAGGGGCAAAGAGAATCTTGGGTCCTGGACATCTACCTTTTTTTTTTTTTTTTTTGGTTATACTGAAATGCACTGCCCTTTCCATGCCTACCTCTGTCTTCCCCATGCCACCACCCCAGTCTGCCTTGAAAGGAAGGCCCTGATGCCCTGGGCTGTGAGGAGTCAGCATCTCCATGTGGCCTGAGCAGGGTGAACCTTGGTAAGATTCCCTACCCTAAACGGGTTTAGGGAATGGCTGTCCAACCTATCAAGTCAGTCATCTTGCACTTGCTATTAGATTGCTGCTGTTGTTAGAGAGCCCTTCCAGAGCTTTCCTTCTGACACAGGGTTGTGAGTGACACAGGTAAAACAGGTAAGAATTCTATTGGTGCCAAAATGCCCTGGTGGGTGGAGTCTGAGAGAAAGCCATGTGAAAATAAGCAAGAAACACCAAAAGGCAGATAAAAGGAAGGATCAAAGAAGGGGAAAAATAAGATGAGAATGACAGGCTGAGAGAACAGGCCCATGTGGGCTGGCCAGGGGAAACCCCTTGAAGAGTGAGCTGGGGGTGGCAAGGAGCCATGATCTCTGGCAGAAGAGTGGCCGGTGTGGAGAATGTGGCACTACAGCAAGGTGGCATAGTGAGCTGGTCCCTGGAGATGGTCAGGGATATGGAAATCAGCAATTGTGGAAGAAATTTGAAGAGCCTTGGAGAAGCGGAGCACCTGGGAACACTGGAGAAGAAGCAAAGGAAGACAGTAGAGAAAGATTGGACTTTGCAGTACCTACCTCAGCATTAATGGGGGAAAAGGTGACATCTTGGATTTGTGTCTTTGGGACCTTTGGAACTGAGGATGGTGACGGGGGTAAGTTAACTGCCACTTGTGGCTGTGAGGACTTTTTGTTTTCCTGGTTAATTTTCCTTGCTAATAAAACCCAGTGAGCAGGTTGCTGCCTCGGTTTAATAAAATCAAGTTTGTTGAGTCCTCACTGCTGGTCAGACCTCTGAGATTAAATTCCACAGGTGGTTTTATTCATTGGCTGGCAAACCTTGAACACAGGGGCCATGGATTGCACGGTCAGGGAAGCCATGTGGGAGCCTCATTTCTGAGCCAGGCACATCCTCAGGCCTTCACCTGAGCTTCCTCTCAGTCATCTCCATGAGGCAGCAAATCACAGGCCACCATTTTGAGACAAGACACAGAAGCCTGGGCAACCCTATGTTCTCGGTGACACAAGATGGCAGACTCTTGACTCCAAACCAAGCAGACTCCAGATCCTGAGTTTTCACATCAGGCCTTCTCCCTCCAGTATATTGCTTGCTTGTTGATCTTATCCATTTCCATCTCAACTTTTCTGTTTCCTCACATGGAAATTAGGACCATGAGCAATTTTATGTACAATAAAGTGCTGGGAGCTGTGTGTGGGGAAAGAGGAATGGATATAAGAGATAGATAATGATCTGAGAGGTATAAGAGATAGATAATGATCTGAGAGGTGAAATTACAAATTGGGACTCAGTAAACATGAGCCAAACTGCTTATTATGAGTTTAGGGTCCCCTTATATACCCTTGTAGGGGATGATTACAACAGAGCAATAAGGAAGGGAGGAAAAAAAAAAAAAAACAACCATCATCCCGTGGTATGTGACATGTGGTAGGAGAATGGGGGGATTCATTACCTAATAGGAAAACACTTGTGGGGGTAAACACTTTCATCTTTCAGGGACATACTTCTTCGGTGGGACATTCCTAGGAGGTTAGGGTGCTGCTGTCACAGATAAGAGACTTGCCAGTAACCATCTGGCTTGTCAGAGATGGATGAGAATAGATAAAGGTGTTCCTTTATCTAAGGCATAGCTCTTTATCTCTATTGATGCCCTACATTAAAGCGGTTTGTTGGTTACTTTGCTCCAAAATGAAGCAAGCAAGCCCAGCCAAGGCCTCTTCTGTTACAGGTGAGGCCACTGAGACTTGGACAAGGCTGCTGATGTGGGCGGAATCACCTCACAGCAGGATTTTTCCATCAATAAGATTCACAGGATTGAGCCATGTGAGTACGGTGGGTACTTCAAACCTCCCTTGGAACTCCAGCTGTTTAAAACTGCATAGATCCACCAATCCAGGTATTTTTTTTTGCCATTTACCCTCATCGACATTCATATATTCCAAGGTGCACTCAAAATTGCTTTGTTGTTTTGCTACATCTATGCAAATTTATTAAAAATACGGGACTTCTAAGTCAATCTTCCACCACAGTTGACATTTTTGTTGTCACAATATTTACCCTATCCTTTCAGGTGACAATTGATTTATCGTATTCTTAATTTTAAAAATAAACCACAATAACATGAAACCAAAATATCATCCCCAGTTACTCAACACCGGATCCTGTACCTCCAAGGTCTTCTGCATTTGAACTCATACTCTCATTTTCAATCTGCTCTCATTAAATTTCAGAGTCTAAAGCAAAATATTAAGGAGTTAGTGGAAATCCAGAAGCCCAGAGAATGGTTTTAAATGTGACAAATTGGGTCATTAAGTAAAGAAGAACAAGTCTGGAAAACAAGACAAAGATTGAGATTCCAAAGAGAAGCAAAAACAATTCCAAAACTCCTGTGAACATCCACATGCAAGCCATGAATTAATAACAACAAAAGATTATTTATTCATTACCCTTTTATATCCTAAATTGTTTAGAATAGTGTTTTAAGTACATGAGAACCTGTAACATTTGAAGCGACAACTTTGCATCCTTCATTCGGTCATATGTTTTCACTCTTTTCTTATTTTAATTTATTCTGACAATGGGTTTTCTGTGAACACTGTTTCTGTGAACACTGCTTTGATCTAGTTATCACGTCTGCACATAATAATGCATGTCCACTTTGTAGCTGACAGTTGCTGCTCACAGAGCTACCATTTGATCCATCCGTTCCACTACTAGGAATCTACCCAAAGAACAGCAAACACTAATCCAAAAAGACAGCTCTACTTGGATGTTTACTGCAACACCATTTACAATAGCCAGGATATGGAGACAAACCAAATTCCCCATTCATTCAATCTTTACACCTCAAATTGATCAAGCATCTACCATAAGTAGACATCATTCATTCAGACCAGGATGCCTATGTTTGCGTTCTTTTCATTGGTTGAATCACAGATTCCAGTTCTCCGCTTTATCTTGTATCTGTGGTCTTGCTGTGGATGACATGTATCTCACAGTCTTGCCTGAGGATGCGATCCTGTGACTGAGTGTGTCATAGGGTGTGGAAGTGATGCTGACAGTGCCACAGCTGAGTCTAGGCTAGGGTTCCCCGCATGTTTGCAGTCCCTTTCTTGCTCATGCATCTGCTGTTTGGCTCACAAACTCTGCTTGTGTTTCTGCTGCTCTGCAACCTGGAGCCAGACAACACGCACATGGGAGGCTGTCCAGCCAGCACAGAGCTCCCTGCTGACTCAGAGCAACACCACCCAGCCTCGCTTAACCTTCAGGTTGGTAAGGAGTAACTGTGCCCTTTTGTGTGGTTTTCTTTTTAGTCTCTGTGCTTGCGTGTGCTTTTGGTTCAATGTTAATGGCTGATTGTTTACTAGCCTAATAATTTTCGAGTCTTTCCACTCTTTTACTTCTCCTGCATTATCAAGGAATGGCCCAAGTATTTGCACATGGAGGAACAAATTGAAGACACACAGTCAATTGTTCTTCTTTTATTCTTGTGTGCGAATTGCTGCGAGGATATATAGATATAGATATATAGATTTATCTCTATGTCTACTGATCTCTATCCATATATAATTTATTTGACATTTCCTTGCTTTATATTTTAGAATAGATCATACATATATGCACACACATGCACATACCACTCAGAAATTGAATTATAGTAGTAGAAGGACCTTCTCTAGCTTGGAAGGATCATTCTGAATGGAAAGGTTGCTTGAATTTGAGGCTTAGTATCTGAAAACTTTTAGGACCACAAATATAAGCTGTGTTAGTTATCGCTCCCTTTGCCAGTAACAAAGGTGGCATTTTAGCTTCATTTGTTTCACTTTGTATTATTTCTCAGAACTAAGGGATATATCCAGATGCCAGCCAGAGTCTCTTTGAAGAGAGGAAGCAATGGCCCAAGAATTTGAGATGATACTATCTGCAATATGCTTCATGACAAAGGTTTCTTCATGGTGTAGCGGACAACTGGGAGGGAATTGGGACTTGAAATTTGAGTTCATTTCACTGGATATACTAGACTGTGGATTTTGGGAAATAGTCTTTTAGCAGCTGATATGCACACGGAATGATGCTTGCATGCTTAATGCAATCTTAGCACCTGCTTTAAAAATAGGAAGTTGGTTACAGAATTTCCTATAAGAGAAGGACCAGGTTGTGGGTCTGGAGCAAGAGGCAGTGGAAGTAGTACAAGGACCTGCTGTCGCTCCCTAGGAAAAGTGGACATGATGTCACCAGAAACACTTCTGTATCAGCAGTTGTTGTCAAAAACGAAGGCCAAAATCACAGTTGTAAATACGAGTATAGGTACATTTATCTATCACCTCAGATGAGAAGTGACATTACTGAAGATGCTTGGTGACCTGGTGAATGCTGAAACAGATAATGAGATTTCAGGTGGCATTCTCTGATGGTGAGGACGGTAGCATTTTGTATATTCTATAGAAATCCTCTATGAAGTGAGGTAAATATGAAATGTACTATGAAACTAAAACAGGGAAAGGGAGATGGAGTTAGGAAGAGAGAGAGGAAGAAGGATAATTCACACACACATACACACTGATAAGTGAGAGAAAGGATTCTGGCTATCAAAGTTCATGTGTCTTGTTGAAATGGATCAGAATAAGAAGTTGGGAAGAGAAAACGTTAAACTTGAATTTCTTTGAATTTTGATTCATCACAAGGAAGAGTGCTTTTATTTCAGGCATTAATTCTTTTAGACTTTAGCTTGCAAAGTTATTTAACTTAATTTTTAGACTTTAATTTCTTTCTCAAATTATAAGACAGAGTTTAAATTAAATTTGGGGACATTATCATATTGTCAGCATTTTGAGTGTCTTCACAGCATTTAATCTCACCATGGAAGCACTAATAAGATCTTTTACAACATGGCTGGACATAATTTGAGATGGAAAATAGAATACAGAATGAATTTTAACTTCAGCTTCTGACCTCGGCAGAAGGAAACCACGCAGAGCTACCCTTCTGAAACAGGAACTGCCAAGAAATTGACAAAATACGAAAAACAATAACAACTTAAACACGTTGGAAAATGTGGAGAGAGAAATAAACTGATGCCTTAATGAAAACACAAACCACCAAGCTGAGAGCTGTTTGCCCAATTTCTGGTTAGAGTTAGAGGGAGTTACAGACTGAGGTGCAGCAGGGAAGCCAGACAGGGTTCAGTGGTCTTGAGGATAGAAGAAATGGAGGGAGGGTCAGGTTGCTGACCATGCATGTGGGCTGATGCCCAAGAGAGGGGGCAAGGGGTAGGAAGAGATCTCCAGGTCTTGTTCGTTGGGCTTCTTGAGCTTCTAGCTGAATACCTGCTGGTATGTGGAGTGATGATCTGTAAATGCAGAAAAGAAAGCTTCCCAAGGGACGAGCCCTGACTGGGAACTGTAGTGTTCAAAGAGCAAACATGTCACTGTGTACTAGAGACCACTGGGAGACATCTGTAAGCTGTGTCAGACAGGTGCAGACCAACAGAAGGGCTATGCCTGAAGGAGAAAGGCCAACAGAACAGGAGAAAAACTATTCTGATCCACCTCTCTCTTCCCAAACCTGTTAAAACCAATGTTCATAGCTTTAAAACTCCAGAGCTTATTTTCACTGAGTATCATGTTCAACATTTGTTTCACTATAAGATCACCCTGCGTGCCTTCGACGTGACAGTCATTTCAGGAATTGTGTGGTCTAGTACGAGGTTTGTTTTTCCAGAACAGTTTACCAGAGTATTCAAGTATGTCTCTCTTTAAGTTCTATAAAACTTTGGGAAGGGTCATGCTAAGAATAACTTCAGTTGGGTGAAGTTATTTAGTCAATTAGTATACCTTCTTTCATGCAATAAGTGGACTAAATCAATCTTGATTTCAAGGCATGAAGGAATCAGATAATTGAAAGAAACTTGCAACTTTTTAAGCTTAGGGATATTTATGTGAAATAAAGCACATTTTTTTTTTAGTCAACTAAAGAAAAGACTCAACATTATTAAACTAACTCAAAAGTAACTAAACTCTCTGCCAGTTAATGTCCAATACTTTTTAAGGGATAAAATAAAATCTGGCAATCAAGCCTATAAATTTCAGACTCCAGCACTCTTATCAAAATCATCATCATAGGAAAAAAGCTGTCACAGGAAAAAGCCCAGTAGATACCGATCTTGAAATGATACAGATTCTAGAGTTAGTGGAAACAGACGTTAAAGCAGGTATAATAATGTACTCCAGATGTTTTAATAGGATCGGAAAACATGATTGTGATTTGAAAAAAATAAAATACATAATAAAGATTCAAGGGAGTGAAAAATAAGATCCAAGGGAGAGAGTGAGAAATAAAACACAGGAAATAAAAATACACCCAATTAGATTAACAGTTCAGATTTGGTGACAACTGTCACGCACTTGAAGATACAGCAATAGGAACTATTCAAACTGAAATTTAGAGGGAATAAATTGCATATGTATGCATGCATAGTTAATTAGCAGATGTGTATATACTTTACATCGGAGAGATGCTCTGATAGCTGTCACCTGTTGCTCCAGGTGTGTCAGTCAGGGTGATTTGCAGATGAGTCAGCATTTGTGCCCATAGGTCTTCTGAAACCCAGGATCTGTGTAAAATGAGGCCAACCCGCACCCAGTTAGTGGAAGGCATGACTCAGCAAGACAGGCTGACCTTCGCTTGAGCAAAGGTCACCCCTCCCTGGTGACTGAGCTGGAATCTCTCTCTCCACCTGCCTCTGTGTGCATACTCAGGCAGTGGCTTCCTTGGGTCTCCGCCTGGGACCTTTGACCCGGAATTGAACCATCTGCTCTCCCTGGTCCTTAGCCTTCTGGTGAGAGTGCAACTGAAGCATCAGTTCTCCTGGGTCTCCGGGTCACTCACCTAACATCTTGAGACTTCTTAACTTCCACAATTAGTAATAATAATAATAACAATAATGATAATATTTTAAATGACTAAGTCAATTTTTAGAATTAATCCTTGTCTCTCTCTCTGTATATGTATGTGAATATATATGTGTGTGTGAAGATATCGCCATATAGACCATATAGATATCAACATATAGATATATGTATATATAGGTCTATAGTTATAAGTTTGTGACTATATATAGATTGCATATCTATATGTCTACTGTCTGGCTATCTAATCTATTTATCTAACTAACTATCATCTATCATCCATTCATCCACCACCCCTCTACCCACTGTTGCTCTCTCCAGAATCCTGACTAATACACTGAAACTGTTAGAAGATTGATAGTTTCTATATGTATCAGTGGCATGAGGGACATTATTAGATGAGGTAGCATCCACATAGCTGGAGTGCTAGAGGAGAGAAGAAAGAAGAGTAAAACAAAAAAAAAAATTCTGAAGTTTCAGATGAAAAAATTATCAAAACAAGAAGAAATCCTGTAAGAAGAAATCTTAATATCCAGAAGCAAAAGAGAAAAGGCTAAAGGGCACAGCAGACTTATTTTTTTTTTCTTTTTCTTATTCAAAACACAAACTGGAAAGGGAGATTTTTTTTAATTGAAATTCCTTAACTCTGACTAACTTAAACATGTATAGAAACAGAAGGCATCGGAGTGAAATAGTGAGAACTTCAAAAGCAGCGTTCGAGTGTGTCTTCTCCCTCCCTGATCATCAGTGGACTTTCGCTGACAGAGGTCCTGTGTGTTGGCCTTGTTAAGTGGCTCGTCAGTTCATATTATACACTTTATGCAAATGAACTGTTACTGTCATGGCATGAACAAAGGCGTAACAGTTCCACAAACAAACTGGCAGAGCTCACGCTTTTCTTCCTAGTACAAGCAACACACGCCAGACGCTTTAAATCACAAGGACCTGCTTGGGTATAAAATGTCAAGAAAGAATTTTTTAAAAATACAAATAATTTGCAAAATGCAATTGCTACCTTTCCTCCTTAACCTGGAGTTCTGCTGACAATATGAATCATACTTGGATTTAATCAACGCTGTGGGTCACTGTCTAGTATTCTCAGACACATTGACTGGGTATCTCATTGACAGATTGGCATTGATTACCAGTCTACTGGTATCAATCAGTGAGATCTATATTCCTGTGTGATCAGATACAACATGATTTATACCTGGCTTCTGTACCTACTGGGTGAGAGATGTTGTACATGTCCTTTATACATGTATTGAGTTTTCTCATGGTCTACAAGGCATAATATACACCACCCAGGAACAATTGGTATAAACAGTCCTTGGCACACCATGGGAAACTTTTATTGGTGATAATGGGGGATATCCCTTCCTATTGGTACAGAGTCTCTTCAAATGCTTTCTCGCTTAAGAATATAAACAAATCACTCCAATTCCACCCCCATGCTGAAACTGGAGTGGGGGTAGATAGACACTGTGTTGTTTTTATTGACAGCAGTTAATTGATAAATGCCTTCTTATATGGTGTTTGAATATTTTTCCAGGATTTTAAAATCTTTCAATGATACTTTTTGCAAATGTTCCGATGTTTTTGGTCAACTGCTTTAGTCAACTTGGGCTGCTAGAACACATCCCTATAGGCAGAGTGGCTTAAACCACAGACATGCATTGGCCATTTCCACTGGAAAATCAAGGTTGACATGGCAACTAATTTGCAATGACCCCCTCCCTCACCAGGAGAGAGATGACCCCCTCACTTCACCAGGTGGCCTCAGTTGGCAGGGAGTATTCAGCATCCTTCCTTTTCTTATAAGAGAAGGAAGGATAATCTTTTCTAAGGGCTTCTCAAGACCTTATCCAAACCTAATTCTTTTCTGAAGGCCACATCCCCTAATACATCTGATTGCTGGAGACATGGATTTGAATAGGAATGGGGAGGACGGTGCATAATTTAATGCATAGTATCAATGTCTATAGGATAAATCCTTATAAATTTCATGTTTTGATAGTATAGATATATATTATTGGAAACTTACCCTCTGCAAAATATATGCTACTGATCGGCTACATTTGCTTATTTTTGTAATGCTAAATATTATCAACTGTTCTTTGCTAAAATATTAGGAAAACATGATACCTTCTGGTTTCATTTTGAAAGTTCTTACTGATAGATAATGAGATTTGAAAGCAACAAAGTTCACTGGTTATTGCATATTATGCCACTCAAAATCTAATCATAATCTTTGATGATTTAATATTAAGGTTTAAAAATGTGTTTCTTGTTTTAAATTTTAAGCACCCCGATAGTGTCTATTAAACCTCTTGCTATCACATGTTAAAATCATTTTAACACTGTGTGCATTATGTTTTCATGCTATGATAACATCATCGTGTATCAACATGCTGATGTGGGAAGGTTGTTAAATGCAGGCTGCAAGACAGACAAATGAATTCTGAGATGTGGTGGTGAAACTGGAACCCCCTGTTCAAGGAGGGTTTATACTTAATTCCTGTGTTGTAGGACTGTGAGAGTTTGGGTATGATATTCAGTTTTTCCCCTCTCATGGGGGAAGGGACTGGTCATGATATGTGCCTTAGGGATTGCACGAGTCAACACGTGTAAAATGCAAAACACCCAGGGCACAAGAGGTGTTATCCCATGTCTATGCCCTCTTTTAAAAGCATAAAGTACCTTTGCAATGGAAAGGGCATGTTCCTCTATAGACCTTCTTATACGGTACAATTCACAATTTCTATGTAGATGGCTTCATGCTTTCTCCTTCATCCTTCTGTATCAGAAAGATCGATGGCAACTGGAAGAGGAATTAGAAAGGGAAACACTGAAAAAAGAAATCGCTGAGTGTGATGGGAGACACTGTCCCATTTGGTGAAGGAGAGTCCTTCATAGATGTGAACAGCACTGTTGTTTCTAAAGCTGGTGACTTTCACCAGCTCTCACACAGCAAGCTCTGGTGCGTGCAGCCATGGTCCCAGGCCGACAGGCTGAACCGCCTGCAAACCTGGGAGCATCTCACCCTCCAGGTATCTCTGGGTCTGAGCTGCCCGCCTAAGGAGCAGTGGACAAGCAGGATGCAGGAGGCCCCAGCAATCCGTCCAATGGAAAGGAACAGAGGAACAATTCATTCCCAAACTTATCAAAGAACGCTTGGTAAGGAGGGGAGGCAACAAGTTGGCTTTATTTTAGCGACTGCCATGAAAAAGAAAATGCATGTTTCATCTAAAAGAAAGAAAAGCGCAGCATTCCTAGCTGAGAAGTGTAACGTGTAACCACACACCGTTACTTGCACAAATAAACACATTAATCTCCACGGGGCTGTGAATTTGCTTTTTTCGTATTCGTGCCAGCCTCGGCATGTGCTCCGATTGCCTGGTTTGGAAGAAAACAGGATGTTAAAGCTGGCTGAGGTCAGGCTGGCATGTTAATGTCATTCTTTGGAGTTAGTGTTAGAAAATTGCTCTTCTATTCAGGCACACCTGGTGGGAGTGTTTCTTGGGGTTTTCTAGCCCCTGTATTCTTCAAGTGACCATGATGCTCTGAACATGCTTTCTCTGCACTGGATTGGCAGGTGGGTGAGGGCCTTAAGCTGAAGACAGACTTCCAAGCAGGGAAGTCTGGTGAACGTATTTTGGGGGAAACTGTTGTTTCTCATACTGGAAACCAGAACTAAGAAGGAGCTATGAGGAGATAGAAGATTTTGAGCTTGGTGAGGCAGACAGAAGGACAACCAGGAATAGGACTGCAAGGGCAGGCTTAGGATGGATCTGGTGGCACAGGAAAATGGGTAGATTGGGAAGCTGTCTTCTAGGAGGGGCCCTCAGGGTCCTTGAATGTGGTGATTCCTCCAGCAAGCTGTGAACAAAAGCAGGTTAACTCTGGGGGCCTGAAAGGTTATGGCTTTAAATCACAAGGTTAACATTTATCATAATGACACCAAGCTCATCTATTCAGACTCATGCAACTTAGGCAAAAACTAGTGCATCAGCAGATACTGACTCCCTGATCCAGCACTACTCCCTCCGGCAAATAGTGCCTCATCTGTGCTGTCCTTTCGTCAAAACTGAACTTGCCAGCATGGTTTTTGGTTTAATTGGTACCTTCCCAACATGAAGGGTTTCATTAGAGTCGATCAGCATTCAAGAGCCAATGCTCGGTGGCAGATCCACTCCCTTGGAGTTTAGTAGGATGTGAGGCAAGGTAGAAACCTCAGCAAATTGAGTTTGACACCAAAGGAGATTCACCCAGCAGCTCCCAGTGTTAATAGATAGAGGCAGGACTGAGGCAGCGTCCTGGTGAACAGGGCAGTAGCTGGAGTTGGGGGACAGAGGACACATGTTCATGATGAGCAACCCAAGTCTGGGGCTGAACACGAAGGGATGATCCCGCATATGCTCCAAAACCCATGGCTGGGGGTGGAAAGGAACCTGGAGACTAGGAGGACACCTTGCATGCCTCCTGTCTCAGCTGTGTGACTAATGCAATGGAAGGGTACAGAAAACAATATTGGGGACAATTGACCAATAGCAGAACACTGACCCCCCCCCCTATTCCAGGTAACTTTTTATTGTTGTGCCTCCATTTCCTAGTCAATAAACTGGGGATCAGAATAAGGTCTCAGAATTGCTATAGCTACAGATTGAACTAAAACAAAGGCCATCGGATTTCAGCTCACACCACCGAGTTTTTCTTGTAAATAAAGTGTTTGGAACACACACCCATGTGTTTAGATTCACCCATGGTGACTTCCGTGCAAGAGCTGAGAGTTGAGCAGTGAAGGAGACTGAACCTCTGCCCTCACACATTGAAATATTTTACTATCTGGAATTTTCCAGAAAAAAAAAAAGTGCCATTGCTTAAACTAATTTCTGTCAACTTAGCCACATAAAATACCCATCATCCCGGTGACATAGGCAGCGTTCAGTTTTGAGCAGTAATTATTATTATTACTATTCTTACTGGCGGGTAAAGGCCATCCAACTGATGAGAGCAAATGCTGGCATGATGACTGTGACTAAAACTCTTAAATCTTGAGAGTCAGAGAACTCAAGCAGCTTATCTCTTTGCACTTCTCCCAGAGCCATTGAAACATCTGAAGGACGATGTTCTTTCCTGATATCTAGGATGCATTTCCTAGTTTCTCTTCATTTCCTACATGGAGGAGCAACTCGAAACTATGATTTGTCATTTACACAATGGAATATTATTCAACTGTCAAAAGGCAAATGTGTGTCATTTGCAGCAACATGGATGGAGCTAGAAGGAATTATGCTAGTGGAAAAAAGCCAGAAAGAAAAAGGAAAATATTGGATGATCTCACTTCTATGTGGGATAGAGGGAAAACAAATAGAAGGAGAAGAAAAAGTTAAAGCTAGCAAAATAACAAAAATCAGTCAAGAACAGGGAGGGTGGTAAGGTTAAATCAGGGGAGGCATGAACACAAGAGATCACGATGATGGTTCACAGATGGCATGTGGTAGGAGAAGCGTGGGGGCATACAATGCCATATACATGCACTCAATCAAAAATAAATTAAAAATAGAATGTTATCATAAAAAGGTCTATTTTGCCTTCCTTCTGCACAAAATGTGGGAAATAGACTAACCTAAGTGACTCCATTTTTTTCTAAAACCTCCATGTTGAAGCCAAGTTCCTCTCCCTGCCCTCAGTGGAAAGGACCCACCATGACTGGTTGGTCCTACATCCTGTTTCTGCCTCCCCTATTCCTGGTTGTTCCTGACAACCATCTTGTTCACTGATGGATGATGGACGACAGCATTGTCCCCCTGATAGATGATGGAGGCCAGTATTATTGGAAACCATAGTTATGGGAACGTGTCTCATCATTTTGGGAATGTGGGAACATGTCCTGTAGTTATAGGAACATGTCCCACACCTGTTTGCTTGCATCACAATAGGGACAATGGTGGTTTTGCTCTGTAATAGGGACAATGGTGGTTTTGTCACAGAGACTGCTTGAGGTCTCTCTTGCCTAGGTGGCTTGGGGACCCTGGTGCATCAGTAATGATCCACAGCCTTGAACTTCAATCAGCATCCTTGTGTCTTGTCAAACAGCCCGTGTGCCACAATAGAACGCACTCCAGAGTCCCCGTCCAGGCAGCCTTTGATAGAGCTGACCCATCTCCAATGCAGGAGGTATTTCCCCTGCAAGAAAGTGAGCCTCTCTGAGAAGCTCTGTGTCCTTCTATTTGTCACCCAAGTCTTCTCATTTTCATTTGATATGAATTCCTGAGGTGCCATATTTAACTCCATCAATACAGGCTCCAAGACAAGAAGCAGAGATAACTGAAGAAATCAGGCTGCATGGGGGCATTGCTAGTGGCTTGTAGCCTCCTCCACGCTGGACCATTAGCCCTGAGCTGTGGAACTGGAGGAGTTTGAACATATGCAACACCAAGATGCCGCAACCACCATCAAGTGACCTTAATAGAGCTGTCAACAAAGGAAAAGCAGCTGAAAAAATGACAACCTATGCAAATGTCCCTTTCCCCTCTATCTCAATGAAATCATCTTCATCCCAAACTATTTTTTTTTTTTTGGTGGAGTTTTCCATGTACCGTGAGATCATGAGACCTTAGAAGAACAAGATTAAAATTACATGAGGGAACAAAAGGAATAAAAGGTTATTTTGTTTGTTAAAGGTCAGCCTAGCTGGCCCTACATATTGATTCTTCTTCTTAGCTGCTACAGTTAAACAAGTCTCAAAAATAAATGCATTCTACCCATGGTATGTTTGCAACCTTGGAGCTGAGCTTTAATTCACGAATGTAATCAATAAACCTTTGTGTTTCCATAACGGACCATGAGCAGGATATCCGTGATGGGGGCATATATGTTTGTACAGTTGCTGATATTTTGAACCAATGGCTGCCTTGACAAATGACACCCTGCTTCCGATCAATAACTCATAAGCTGCAATTTACTTTCTCTTTACCTTGAACTAGATCCGAAAGGTGGCAAACATCACTCTCATTTTCCCTTAAAACATGGGAAAGAGTTGATTGTGTGTGTGTGTGCATATATGTGTGCCCAAGGGGCAAACTGTGGCCTCCAAAAGCTACAGAGGGTTCACTGGTCAACTGGGGAGTTCACTGTCTGCTGGGAAGTGGAAAGAGATACTGCTGCAGAAATAGAGTGATAGACATTAAGATTCCTAAGTACCACTGACTCAGAGTCTTGAGTCATTTGAATCTGTCCTGTGGAAACAGTCCATTATTGAGGGGAGAGAAAGGGAGGATCTGCAACCCTATGTTTATTGTGGAATTATTTATTATTTATAAAAGCAAGCTAACTTCTCAACAGTCAAAAACACCTTGAGCTGGGTAGTAACTACATAGCTAATATTAATACCAGGGGAAATGTTAAGAGAAAAAAAGAAAAGAGGAAATTGCGCATTTTGGCAGTATTTCAAATATGCAGACAAATACGCATAGGATGTCTATGAAAAAGAAGTATGCTTACTTTACCCTTGAATGTTTTATGACTGCACAATAAGGAAGATTTTTCCCATCACAATATATTTTCTTATTGCTACAGTGCACTATACTCTTAATTAAAATCTTTACTAAATATATTGAATTATTTTCTAAAATTTATATTTTTTACTGTGTTTTAAAATTTGATTGCACACACACATATATATACACACACTTATATATATATATATGTATATATATTACATTATTGTCTATTCCGAGATTCTCCCAGCACCTTATATTGCATTCTTAAAAGCTAGTGTCAAAGGAAGAAATGGGAAAAGAAAGAGTTGATAAATTTACTTTCTAGGTATCAACAAGGACAATTTCTTATGCCCAAAAACACTATAAGTAAAATTAAAAAGGCAAACTATAGGTGAGAACTAGAGCAGATGCAAAATTTATTAATATTTACCAATATTGAAATATTTTAAAGTCAATATTAAGATTCTATTTTATAAGTATATATCATATAGTAATTACATATCACATCATTAATATGTAGTTTTAATATAAAATACTTAAAGTGAATGTTCTACAATACATATAGTTAGTATCTTTATTCACAATATGTAAAACCAATACAACAGACTAATCCAAATGAACAAATCAGTAAAGGAATGAATTTACACAAGTTTCCAAAATAGGAAATGCAAATTCCATATATGTAGATCTAAGAGTAACAAAACATGTGACCAATTCTTACCACATGTAAGTGACTATTATTGAAACTGCTATCAGGTACATCTTTTTATCCAATAATACAAAACAAAATAGCACACAAACAAGCAGGAAGAAGAACTCATATTTTAACCTGTCCCTCTCTGGGTTCTTCCAGTTGTGCACAATCGCAATAAAATGATTTTATTTACAAACAAGCAGAGAATCAAGAGTCACCAGGGCCACAAGTGTGCAGTTATCCCACCCTACTTACTGTTCAGTTTCAAAGTCCTAGAACATCTCCAAGATGGCATCTCCAAGCCACCGCAGACCTGAACAAGGGTTTACCAAAAAGCACGTGTCTCAGATGGCATCTTCTCACCCCTGCAGACCTGAAAAGGCGATCCCACACTGCCCAGTTCCCAGCAAGCTGTCATCTGGTTGGAAATACACAGAATCCGTGTCTTCCAGGTTCCAAGTTCCCCAGCATACACCTCCAAGTTGTCATCATACACAGTTCCAGTTCTCCAGCAAGCTCTCCTCTTGTGAGAAGGGCAAGCGCTAGTGTCTAAACCAAAGGACTATACCAGTGTTTCTTGTCACTCTTTTGCAGCTTTTCTCCTCTCCTGCCAGACTCCACCCATAGTGCTTTTTACCGCTTGTGCCCTCAAGTTGTGTGTGAGAAACATGGCAGTTTTTCCTTATGGGTGACCCATCCCAGCTGTGCCACCTGGGTACACTATGACCTAATAGAGGAGCAAGTGCATCTTGCATTGCAATCCTCGGAACTGGCCGCCATGGTCTGGGCACTGGCTTGGAATGGCACGCTCCACGTGAACCTTCTGCTCAAGAGCTGCAAGGCAAAGCTAAACTGGCTTCTGCCCTCCTAGAAGACGAGACACACATACTTTATTTTATAGTGAACGTTTCAATGCATTAAAGCCTAGTGTGTCTCTAAAATTTGTACTGATCTGATAGGACACTTGATGTCTGTGTAAGGAGGTTTGCCTCACACCATTTGGAAAGGCCAAGTCTTATATGAGGGCTTCCAACACCCTTGCCTCTTGTTGTCCTTTCAGTGCAGTCAATGTGATGTCATCGCTACAGCTTTGTCTTATCTTTTAAGAATGTCGGTCTGTCCAGTTCCCTTTGGACAATCTACAGCCGAAGTGGGGGTTTCACATAATGAGGCAGGTGTACGCACCTGTGTTCTTTTGTATCCCACGTGAAGGTAGGGGGACCTCTGTTGTCTGCCTTGGAAAAGCTGCATTTGCTTGCTCCACTGTGATCAGCATTTAGAGTTTCTGGATAAATTAGAATTATAGAGATGATGACATTCAACATGTCTTGTTGAGCATACTAAGAATCACAGAAACACAAAGAAAGAGGAAGGAGCATTTGTTGCTGACTTGAAACAAAATATGAATCTAGAGACTCTCCTGGTAGTATTTCAATTAATACCCATTTCATGCAACTAACTAGTAGATTAGCTGAGCAGTGGGTCTTGGGCTTAATTTTAGGTGTGGCAGAGCTCCAGAGAAGATCGCATTTCAAACCCCAGAAGATTTGTGATGCAACATCAGGGGTGAGGTGAGACCTGGAGTGAGAAACTCTTCATTACTGGTCTCTGGAACTTTGAGATCTGATACCCTGACCCTGTAGACACGGCTTCTACATTGCTTAGGTACAAAGTGGATGTCTCTGTTCACAGAAAAACAAGAGCAGCTCTGCTCTCAAGATTTATCCCTACTCTGAGCATCCGACCACTAATACAGATCAAGATACTAATACAAGTCACTGTACAAGCTGCCTTGGGATCCTTCTTGGCAGCCCTGTTGGTAGAGAAGGGAATTTATTGACCTTTACAGTTAAAAAAAATAAAAAAGAAAAGAAACTGCCACGTAGGGGCTGACTTTTATAGTCAGAATGGTTATGACAATTTTACATGGTGCAATAGAAATAGACCTTGGTTTTCATCTTCAATTCTAAATCACTAAGCTAATAATCTGTCTACTGAGATTTATAAGACAACAGCACATACCACTCCTGGAAATACCAACAGAATAATTTGGTCTTTCGTATTCTCTGTTGTTAACTTTCTTGTTATGATCTGCAGTAAAATGCGTTTTGCTACTTATGGAATACTCAGGCCACAAATGACTAAATTTTGAACTTTACGTAAAGAAATTTAAGATACTGATATTAAGCTTTCAAAAGACAATTACAGGATGCAATTATGGCACCCAATTATGTATTACTTTTATCTCTAAACACAGAAAAGATTAAAGCAAGTGTTAAAATAATGTAAAGTAGATGGGAAAGAAAATTTAGTCACTCTCCATATGGAGTCACATTTATTGTGTTTAAAATTATTTTTCATTTTGCTTGTAATTATTTTCTACATCTAAATCCTTCCTGTGAACTTCATATTTCTGGGTAGATTTTAGTGATGAGCATGACACTATTCACGTAGAATTACTATTGATTTTTATTCATAGACCAAATTGATTTGAAGACAAATCATACAGTGCGTCATTGAATACAAGCTCAGATACATCTGTTTATTCATGAAATAAGCGCTGACTTTCTACTCTATGCCAATAACTCTGCAGATACTTGGGAATATCAGATTGACAATGGTGTTATCTCTGTTCCCAACAATCTCACATCATTAAATGATAAACAATTAGCAGCCATAACAACCAACAGCTATTTGACAGAAAATATACTCCATGAAAGTTAAGAAGGTGGGTAATAATAATGTAACTTGTCAGATATAATTATTACTCTCATGTTAAAATTAGAATGAAATACCATCAGGTTTATGGTGATATTTATACTGCAAATAATACCCAAATTATATACATCAATGTAGTTTATTAGTCAGTAACAATGGGAAAAATAATTTTTAAAAAGTAATTTTACAATTTATTGTAAGTAAAGATCTTGTTTGGATATTTCATATATGCAACATCATTGTAATTGCAACAAATTTGCAAACCATATGTTGTTCTTCTGGTTTTTCTATAGGAAACTGAGCCTGAGAAACGTTGTTATTGAAGGTAACATGGATTGGTTATACTTCGTAATCTATCAGTTTATACCATATATTCCTTGCAATCCCACCTTGATTTCTTATCCATAAAATTAGACAAGAATAGTATTTTTAGAACCTACATGAAAAACAAATTAAACTGCATAAATAAATCTTTCATGAAACATTAATAGACACATGCTGTTATACTGTTGTTCACACTTCACAAATTGTTAGTTCTTCAGTTATTCCTTTACCTTGTGTTTTTAAAAATCTACACTTATGAGATTCTTTCTTCAATTTTATCACTTTCCTTGGAGCCCATGAGTTCCCACATCAATGTTAAAGCCATAAAAGTGCTCAGTATTGTGGGAATCTTCTCACTTTATTTTGGGAAGAGAGTTTTCAATCTGCAAACATCACCCTCAGTCAATAAGTGAGTTGAAGCAATCCATATAATCCTTAAGTCATATTATCCCCTGGGTGGATTTTGAGCCTCATTGAGAAGGTACACCTAGCATTTTTGTTTTCAATTCAGACTTTCCAAAGAATAGGTCAAAACAAAATCGTCACAGAAACAGAGCGATATGATAGCACTTGGCATCTCCACTGTCTTCTGTTGAATTAACCTCTGGTTGTTGAATGTCTGCACTTAAGCAAAGAGAAATAATGTGGTGACAAGAGCAGTCCTTGAAAGAAATTCTCTTAAAAGGAGGAAAAAGACAAAACCTGTGTTTTTGGCAAAAGTCAAAAGTTTCATTTTTGTTGAGTTCAGCTGAGAAACTACTGAAATTTGGCTTAAAGTGTTACAGAATATTTTGTCTTTGCAAAGATCATTTGAGACACCCATCATAAAGCCATAACATTGTTTATAGAAATTCCATTAATGGTGTCACTTAAAGTGATATATATCACCTTCGGTCACTCATTTAGGTCAACTGATACAAGGTTATTGGCTAGAATGATGGGGGTTGGGGGGACAACAACTTCCACACCTCAGTTACAGTGTGGGGGGCAATTATTCTAAGTCATCCTGGGGGAGGCAACTTTGCTGTGTCACTTCCTATAGGTTGACCTGTCAATACTCATGATGGATTTTAAGTGCTAGTGTGTGTATGTTTTCTAAATGCCCTACAAATATGGCTTAGAAGACACTAGACATCAGTTAATAAGGGCAAGTGACATTAGATTTGGGAAAGAAAAGACACAAGTCCTTTTTTTCCCCTGTCCTATTGCAGAAGAAATGACTGTAGTATGAAATTTTTTAGCCTATTTATTTTCATAAAATTTCAAAATAAATTGGTATTTTAAGAATCAGAGGTTTTTTTTTTTTGTTTGTTTTTGTTTTTTCCTTAGAGCTGGAATGTATAAAACGTTTATCAAAGATTTGCTGGAGATTGAGTACGTCATTATGAAGATATTATTTATAATTTTAATAGAGCGAGTGAAAGATGAAAAAATTGATAAGAGCAATAGAAATTACAATGAAAGTCAGAAGAGAAAATAAAAATAAAAATCAATGGAGCATCAGCGGACTGTAAAAAATGCAAACAGTCTAAAGTACTGTCTCTGGAGTCTAAAATTAGGAGAAAGAAAAAATGGAGTAAGTAATAATAGGAACTTCTCTAAATCTGGTAAAAATCTATGAACTCAAAAACCCAAGAAACTCAACAAATTTAATGCATTTTCATGTACACGCAGAACATGAAGAGTCCAGAATTCACAGCATAATCAAGTCACTCAAAATCGGTGAAAAGTAAAAAGTTCTATAACTATGAAGGAAAATAGACCAGGTACATACAAAGGAATAATGGTAAAGATGATGCGACACTTAATGTTTAAAATTTGAGACTGAAGGCAGAGAGCATAATTCTCTAGGTGCTGAAATTAAAACAAAAATCAACTTTAAATTGTACACCCAGAGAAAATATATTTAATAATAAAAGTAAAGCAAAGACAATTAAAAAAAAAACTAATAGTTAAAAAAGTCATCTGAGACATATTGACTAAAGATATCTAGGAGGAAGGAAATTATACATAGAAGAAATGCACTAGATGGTGCAAGTTTATTTAAATCCATAAAAAATGAGTGGCTGCTTGAACAAAATATTCTTGCAGCATAGTGCTTATAGCATAAATAAAAGCAAACATTTACAATGTCAATATTGGGGAGAATTCAAGTTTAATGGTAGAAAGCTCTCATAACATGTGTGAAGGTGTATGATATCACTTGAAGGTAGAGGGTAATTAAAGAGACAAATCTAAATAAATTGCCAAAATTGTATGATTTATAGCTAATAAACCTTTATAGATTAAATTAATTTATCAAATTATTAAAGTAATAATAAGGCAGAAAATAATAAATAATAAAGCAGAAATAATAAAGCAGAAAATAAGATGCAAAATAGAGAAGACGCAAAACCACTAAACTTAAAAGCAATGTAATATATATGAAGTTAGCTAGGTCAATAATCACATTAAATATAAGTAGTCAAAATGAAACAACTTTCAATTTATCTTGGATTGCATAAAAAGGACAAAAAAAAGACAAACTATGTTGTATATAAAATCATACTTAAAATGGAAATGGATAGACGGCCAACTATGGACATGGACAAAATGGTAAATCAGTGGTGAATTATAGTTTTTCCGCAAATAGTGCTTGAGCAGCTGTATATTCATATACACAATAAAACCTCTCTGTGAGCATTCTATCCCATACAAAAATTAAATGCCTTTCCCATGTACCTCAACAAAACCAAGAACTACATACATCTTTTAAAAAAAATTTATTTGGAATTTGGAATAGGTGAATATTTTTTATCTGTTCCATCAAAATCACATCCAACAGTACCATTTTGCAAATCCATCAAAGTGATAAAGTTATGCTCTTCCAAAGACATTGATATGGGAGAGATTTGGGGGGAAATGCATCTATTAAAGCACATGTTTTTATAGTATATTGAAAAATGATCAAAATTGAGCAAACTATATCCACTACAATGACCACAAAAGAATAATAAACACATGTTTATAACTAAATAAAAATAAATGCATGTTTGAACACATGTTTTCACCAAAAGGACAGAGCCCAATATCTGTCATTGGGAAGCAACACTTACATTTAGAATGAGAAACAGCTACACACAGTTTAAGAGGGTGGATAGTGACTGAACCAGGGAGTCCAATTTGCATGTGGCTATTCACAGTAACTTTATGGGTAAAAGTCCCAAACTGTAGACATGACAAAATGCCTACTGACAGGTGAACATGCAAGCCTCATCCACAGGTATTTTTGCACAGGAAAACCAGTCGGTGAAAGAGAGAGGGTTGATTTACTGACACACGTGGCTACAGAGGTGGGTGACAAAGTGTTTCTGAGTAGTCGCAGCTGCACACACACAAGAGAATCCACCGTCCAATGCCATTTCTATAATGTCAAGAAAACACAAACCGATAATCATGATATAGGTGCATGGTGGTTCCTTGGACCAGAGTGGACTTGTTGGCAATAGACACAATAGAGGGGTAGAGAGAGGAACTGCCAAGTGTAGGAAGAAAGATGGGACCATAACATTAGCTGTTTTAACTTAGAACATTAAACAAGGTCAGATATCTGTTTAATACAACTGAAATGTTCAGGTGTGACTTATAAAAAAAAAGAATATATCAATGAAATTAAAAAGTCATACCCAATTATCAATGATTTAAATTATAATGATTATCAATGATAACCAATGGATCAATTTGATTTAAAATGATACCCAATAGGAAAAAAGAGATGGTCACTCAGATAACTTGATGAGCACAGAAATCTGTGCCTCTTGTCTGAGAGGCATTTGTGTAAAATTAATACCCCAAAGTTAGTCTGCATGTAGACAAATATTGATGTCAAAGATTCCTCAACATTTTTATGATAACAATTTTTTGCAATATAAATGTCCACAATTGGGTGTAGCATAGGCTAAGTTCTTAATAATCTGCAGAAAATTTAATAATAAGAGAAATGGTATGGTTTTGCATGTTCAGCAGAAAAGATGGAAAAATATAAATGGAGTAATTACTTGTATGAAAAACATACATTGGTTTTAAAAAAAGAAAGCATGGTAGACTAAAAGGCATTAATTAGCTACGCTGATTTGTATATTATTTATCACACAGATGGTGCGGTTATTAATGATAGAAAGGGGACTGGAAGGATAAACAAACTTGCAGGATTCTTCTAACTCAAGGAAGGGGGCTGAATACTGGGGAGGAGGGGAAAGAATACATGCAAGGTGGGCTTCAGCTTTCCACTATGAATAAATCCGCAAAATTTAGGTCCTTAACAGTATGTATTTCATTTCTGTAGAATGTGAAGCTTCTGTATAAGTTGTAAACCCCATATTAACATTCCAGCTTTAACCTCTCCCTTAGCTCCAAATGTGTATATATTTCCTGGAGACAACTGCTATATAATATGACTTTTAAAATAAATCTTACATGAATCACCACTCTCATGCCCTTCTGCATGCACACACACATACATGTACACATACACACACACACACTTGCAGTGCAGTCTAGGAACAGACACCTTAAAATAGATTAATTTTGCAAGTAAGCTAACACTGTACTTTCTGCATGTTGTTCATTACAACTATACATTCATTTCCAGTTAAGCTGTTCAGGGAAAACCCTGGATGTTAATGTACAAAGAAAAATGATACTGAGATGGGTAACAATGAAGAAATGCCTTAAAAGAAGGTTCTCTGAGCAATATGGTTCTGAGAACACATTCCTTGAGTTCTTGTTCTTGAGATCACTCTACTGATTCATTCAAATTTAAAACAAACAAACAAAAAAGACGTTTGGGAGACTTGCTATGAGATACTTGGCATGGAAATTTGACCACATCTACGACTTCAATGTGTATTTGGAAAATTCTTTTTATTAAGCCTCTAATCATTTCATTCGCGTTTATTGAGAGCCAGTACTCCAGTCACACCTGCTCTTTGAAAACTTTATTTTCCAAAGCATTTGCTCTATTAAAAATCCCGCATTTTATGAATGAGCTTTATGCACTTAGCGAGAGACTCTGCGACACCCAGCCCATCTGTGAGCGGAATTCTTACCGCCATGTAATAAGGCAGACAGTGTTCCTGAGAAAACACTGGTTTTATTTCCCTACACTTCTCTGTGCCCAAGGAGGGCTGTTGCCTCCCAAGAAAATCCAGAGCCAGAGTCAGAGAGCCTCATTACCCTCCCCTTGGCAGTCTTGAGCCTGGATCCTCTGAGAGTGAGCCACGTTTGTCCTGGGCTGGGAGCCCAGCAGAATCTGACAGCCATAATACAGGGTGCCCTGAAGTTCCTCAGGGCTGGCTCTGCCATGGGTGTTCTGCTTCTTATCTCCCAAGAACAGATGAGAGCAAGGAAGAGGCAGTCCCCCTGCTTAGCCAAATCTCCACCTCGTGGAGCATGCTGAGTGACTTGATGGGGAGCATCTTTGTCAAATAACCTTCTGAAGGATGCATGCGTGAGAGATGAGCTTGGTCAAATACTCAAATATTCTCAATACTCAAATACTCTCAGTGGCTAACTCTGACCTTGGGCACGGTGCCAGTCATGCTGATACT
>PVHY01015497.1:25667-35949 GCA_004024945.1 Uropsilus gracilis
GGGGGGGGGGGGGAGATGAACAGGTGAGTAAGTGAAGGCTCCAAGGCCAGGAAGCCTGAGGAAGCTCCAGGCTCTGTATTATGGGAGGTTTCAATGAGGGAGTAGTTCCTTCGCTTGGGAGAGGGAGGAGTGTAAGGGAAGACTCTGCAGAGAGGAGGATGCTAGTGTGGGGTCATGTTGAGAGGTGAGTGGGACAAGAGTTAAGGGCATTGCACAATCGGGAAAGAAGCAGAGCTTCAGTGTGGGGTAGGGGGGGCCCTTCCATGAATGTCCCAGTGTCTGCCATCTGCACAGCTGCGTGTCCCTATTGCGAAACCAGACTGAAGCTGTTTGAGAGCAGAACTCCCCCTCCCCCTTCTCCACACCTGGCCATTGCAGGTCTGACCCTGTGGCTTCCAGTCTTCATTTTTGAAAAGTAGAGCTAAACTTTCTATTCTATCGTCACGCATCATCAATGATAGTGGGCGCATCGTCTTCAGATGTGTCTGTCTTTCCTGGAAATTTAAAAAATTGCATGATTTGAACAGTTGAAAAGTGACTGCAGTTTCAAAAAACTGTTAAATGAGTGTAAATCCCCCCGAAAGACCAAGACCTAAAGTGTTAAATACTAAACCTTAAAGTTGGCCTGAGATGCCGGCATCTCAGGGTTGAAGGAAACTTGACTAAGTCTTTGTAAAACCTTTCCTAACTTTTGCTTAACTCAAGGCTAGGCTGTGTGCATGGGAAAGCTAAAAGCAAGATAATAAACGAACACGGAGGGTTACCCTCCCTTAATTAGGAGGAAAACAGCTGGGATGGAATTAATTTATTAATAGTGGCTTCAAGTTTTCCTGATCAGCCTTAGAAAATTCACTTTTTTTTTAAGCACTGAAAGGATGGATACCTTTGAGATGATGCTCTGAAGCTACACCCTGAAATCATTAGCATCAAGTTTAAGAACCGGCTGGGAAGACTTCAGAGAGGACTTGGATGAAGGCTTGACCTTTGCCAGCTCAGCCTTTAGCCTGAGTCTCTGTCTGCTCTCTGTCTTGGAAATGTGGGGGGAGTGGCCTCTTTAGAGGAAGATCTGCTGTCTTCAGTATCTGCTTGGTATCGACCCTGGGGGACCAGCTGGTTAGTGGCCTCTGCCACAAAGGACCTTATGCGACTGCTTTTTGAAGCCTCGGCTAACTGTGGCAACAAAGAGGTGACACCCTCGACCTCTTTGTTCCTCATGAGGGCAAGATGAGATGCAGAGGAGACAGGAAGCTTTTCTTCATATTTACATCTCCTCTCCTTTCTCTAGAACTATCTCTTCCAGGAGTTTATCTGCATCCTGGGAATTTTATTTAGCCTTCAATATCAATCTCCAAATTTTCCTTATCTGTGTGGACTGTGGGAAAGACTCGTCCACTGTCTTGCAGGCTGGACTGCAAACAAATCCATAACTAATCTACGCTCTGCCTATCTGGAACACCAGATGTATTCAAGACAGATCTTGCTCTCCTCGGAGGCATTTGCTCTACGGAAGACACACAGCTTGGTTCAGAAAGGGAAGGGAAGCAGAGCAGATGGCTGCCATTGTTCAGATCAAAGTAGCTGGGCTCCCAGGAGGGCTGGGAACTGGCTTCAGCTCTGATTACGACTCTCCAGGGAAGCCTGGCTTCACCACAGGAAAGGAATGAATCCTTTCAACCTAGGCTGAGGGGGCTTGAGATGTCCCTTATCCTGGGACCGTCCATATGTGCATTACCCTGATCTGGTCCTCTTCCAAAGAAAGGTCACTGACGTGTCTCTTCAACAGAACCAGAGTTTGGAGCACACCTTCACCGTGTCTCAATTTCATGCCTGTTTTAGGTTTTGTAAATGCATATGCAATGTGTGCTTGAGAGATTTCCTTGGAAAGAATTAGCAATGAAGGAAATATATTACTCCACATCCCATCTTGATGATATGCATGTGCTCTTGTAATTACTGTATCTTGTTTCATTCTTTTTATTGTCCTTACATAATGCCACCTGCCTAGTGACACTAACAAGCGAACCCCGGAAACGGACAAGAGGGCAAGTAACGTGTTAGATCCCACATAGCTCAGGAGCAGAAGAACCCAGATTTGAATCACAGGTCGATGTGACCCCACAGTTGATGGGCTTTTGCCCAGTTGTCAGCTCATTATTTTCACTTTCCTCCCAGTACATTTTGTTCGCTTCATTTTGATGTCTAGTTTTATTTTACAAATCAAATAATGATGAGAGAAAGGAAGATGAGATTTGGGCACACATGCTCATTTTTCATTAGTTTCCTATTCTTTTCACTATTTGTCTCAATAAATCTATCTCAGATCAGTAAAAAAAAAATAAGAGAAATCATCAAAGGAACAGAAGCAGCAGAGGAACAAGATAATTTGTCATGGTGATCTTAAATATCACCACTATCTGTGAAACCAAGCACAGTTCCAATGCTGCCTTTTTTCCTTTTTGATGAGGGGGGGTAACCCATCCGGGGGCTGCCTGGCTATCTATCTATCTATCTATCTATCTATCTATCTATCTATCTATCTATCTGTCTGTCTGTCTGTCTGTCTGTCTGTCTGTCTGTCTGTCTGTCTGTCTGTCTGTCTGTCTGTCTGTCTGTCTATCTGTCTATCTGATGTCTGTCTATCTAATCTACCACCCTTCCTATCTCTATCATCCATCCATCCTGTCTATTTTTTCATCTATGCATCCACATATCTATCCACATATCTACATATCTATCATCTATATATCCATTCATTCATCCATTTGTCTATCATCTATCTGTTTTCCATCCATCTATCCATCCATCCATCCATCCATCCATCCATCATCCATCCATCCATCCATCCATCCATCCATCCATCTATTAATCTATCTATCTCTATCATCCATATCCATCCATCCATCCATCCATCCATCCATCCATCCATCCATCCATCCATCCATCCATCTTTCTATCCATCTAACTATCATCTCTCCTATCTGCCTATTTCTCAAGGATGTAATCTTGGTTTAAGCATTGTTTGTATTTGGGGACATGTGTGATTTCCCCCATTCAGGTGTTATTGCATAGTGCCAGTGCCACAACCAGAAAACATCCAGTGCTTTCCCCCACCACAGTTCCTTATATCCCCTCCCCACTTTGTCTTGCCATCTCAAGAACAAACAAGCTCTGAGAGGCATGAGCTCACACCTCGAACACAGACAAGTTATTGTTTATGGTTACTAAATATTTACAGTATTTTTCCTTAAAGAAAAGATGGCAAGATCCAGACTGCAAGACAAGTTAGAGAAGAAAGACATTCATTGAAGAGCAGGTGACATCCCCTGCCACTCAGGTCCTAAGACATCCTCATGGAATTAAGATGCTGCAACTCAAAGCATGAGATCATCTTATTTAATGATCTTTTTTCCTGTATAGATAGGACAGGATGACATTGTGACTTAATATTATTCTGGAGTCATAAACCCCAGAGTTTGTTTAATCCCCAAGAAGATGATGAAAACTCTGACAGGCCTTGAGATCAGTCCGCATCCTGTTTGCAGGTGTTTGTGGGGTGTGCTGCTCTCTCCAGGCCCATGTTACACACTCAGGGAAAAGTGTCATCTGCAGGTGTTCTTCAGGGAGCACACAACTAGCGTGTCCAGGGGAAGGTGTGAGACTATTCAAAGCTCGTGGGAATAACCTCAAATTCAGAGGCAGATCCCTGCGATGAATCCTGCCTCCTTCTGTCATGGACAGTGTGGGTTGCACGTCTCCAGTTAATCCTTGTCTAAAGGAATCACATACACTCTCAACCTGGGACTCTTGGGTGTTTTTGTTTTTTTCAATTGCATTCCAGGCCCTTCATTTCAAGCAAGTAGGATCTTGAATTTATTGACCTAGAAAGCAAGTGTGAATGTCTGACATCATGGAATCCATGTTGGGCACATGTGAGTGCATATGTGAACCTATTTTCTTTAACTATCATCATCTGTATTTTCGAGTCCACATTTCAGGTGACAGAATGAACAGTTCAACTTTTAAATACGCTGGAAAATCAACAGTAAGGGAAGTTCTCCGTGCACTGTATTGTATTGCATTGCACAGAATAGTGTTTAGAAACTTGAGTTTCTAAATATTCCTTTAGTCAAAGCTATACAAAATAGCCTTTTAAAGTTTTCACTAAGCAGGTTATTTTTGTAATGCTATCTGTAGGGAAAAAGCAAATAAACTCTTGAAGTCAATAGAAAAGCAACAGGCATGCCTTTGGTCTTGTTTGATGCACATTTATTATTTTCTTTCTAAAGACATGTAAGTTTACTGGTTATGCAAAACACAGGAGTAGAGTCTTTGAAGATTTCTTTGGGTGAAGGAATAGATGCTTCTTTGGATAACACACTCTGCCCTTTTGTTGGAAGTGCTTGTAATTGGCATAGGAGAACCCTACATTTCTAAATCAAAACTGATCAAAGATTTCTTTTTCTGCTCTGTGAGTGTATGTGAAAAGAACTCAATGAGATTTCACCAACTATTCATTTAAAATTTGGGGACATAAAAGAAATTTCCTTAGAACACTGGACAAGCCAGGGGCTTCTCTTTTTGTATCTTCTCCTGACAAGAAGCTGAAGTTTGAAGGGATGCGATTTTGGAAAGTATGAAATCCTTCAACTCAGCACCACGCCCTGCAGGTCTGGGGTGGTGCTTGGATGCTTTGTCTTGTGAGGTAATACTCAGCTTGCTGCTTTTTCCCCCACTAACCTCAAAGGGAGAATAGGTGTGACCTCTGGCATCCTGACCTGGGTCTTGTCATGCCTGTGACCCAAAAGGCAAATGACCAACGAGACTCCTTTCAGGGAACTTTGAAATTGGGTTAGGGAAGAAATTAGCCTCCTTCTGACAACATAGCTCTCAGGTCTAGGTCTAGGAATCATTCTTTTGGGTTAAAGGAATGAAGCTTACTCACAAGAGCCCACAAGAATGAGAGACCATTAGTGCCAGTGGGTCCATTTCTCAAACTAAACTGCAAACCTGGTCCTCACAGAATTTACTTTTTTTTCCCTTTGGAAGCCATACCTTTTTTTTTTTTTTTGATTAGCCAAGCCATGGAATAATCTATTTACTTGAGTTATCAGACTTTTGTTTATGACATCTAGTCTAAAAAGACCTCTTGGACTATAATCTCTGAACTGTGATGTATTTTGTAAAATGTGATGGCAGTAATAAAATCATCACAATGAATGAATGGGTGAGAGTTTTTATTTGAAGCACAGTGCATAGGACTTAATGATCTCAGCTTTCAGTTGCCTTGAACCATTTTCTACTGAAACAATTTGCATTATATGAAAACACCGTATTGATCGGTTTTGATCATTTTGAGATAAAAAGCACCGAGTCATAAACAAAATTCTCTGTAGTGCATCTTGATAGCGTCAAATTAAGATATTTTAGAGACATGGTATTTTTTGCCTAACTATCAGTGATTTGGGGAGGTGGCGTAAGTATTCTGTGCCTCAATTTTCTCCTGTATAAGAAGGAAAGCTAGTCTCTTTCTACATGACTAATAGGAGATGTGAAATAAGGACAAATGGAGTAAGTACTCAAATTTCCCTCCTTTCCTTTTCTCCTCAAAACTGCTCATCTATTCACACATAGGCTGTGACTCCAGCTGTGATTTGAAGTTCGTGAGTGTAATTCATGGAGTGATTCAGGGTGTATGACATCAAGTCTATCTAATGTGTGTGCAAAAGACACAATCACCAATCACCGAGAAGAATGAGCCACATGTGGAACACATGATTCCGCTTGATGATTTTAATGGTTGGGAAAGTGAATCCAGCTCTTCTTTTGTGGTAGGGGTGGGGCGTCTCCCTGAAAAGAATCAACACACTATTATCTGTTTTCTATTTCAAGTCCCTGCTGATGTAATGATGTCAAATTGGTCAAGGATGTAAGTGTGGGAGAGAAATAGGGGTAACTTAGGACAGAGAGGTATCCTGACTTCTTAGGACTTGAGCAAGTGGATGAGAGTGTAGTGTCCTTTACCGAAATGGAGAGACAGGAAAAGGCAGACATTGAGGGGGTGAGGATGCTAATTTTGGGGTGAGGATGCTAATTTTGACCTTTGCAGTGCAAAGGTCAAAGAAGTTCAGAGAGATAGTCAGGGGCAGGCATGACTGGCATGGGGGCACAGGTTTGAACCAGAAATATGACTTGGGAATGGATGCAGGTGGGACCTCTCAGGAATAATACACAGGGTTTGGAGGAAAAGCCATTAGGCAGATATTGAAGAAGAAGGATTTAAGAAACAGATAAAAGACTTTGCAAAAATTTTGAAAATGAGCAAAGAAACAAGTCACCAAGCTAGGTACACTCTCAAGACACAGCCTGCATCAGATAATTAATGACTGTTGGAGATCCTCAAGGCTGGGGGCCAGAATTGAACTGTAGATTTTAGACTAAGATCAACCCTTTTATAGGACAAGAAGGACAGATAGATGGATGAGAGCAGGTAAGATAGATGAATGTAGGTAGGGTAAATATATAGGTGTGATAACCTCTAAAACCATCATGCTTAAAATTATGATTCTTCGAAAATGGCCCCTCCACTTTCTCTCCATCTCAGTCAGAGAAACTTCATTCTTCCCATTTTAAAGCTAAGCATTGTCCTTTCATTTTTAACTTTCATTTCTATCTTCTCTGTTCAGCCCTTCCACACACTCCGTCACCTCTATCGTTTATGACCCAGAATGAAACAACATTTTACCCTTTCAAGGACCCTTTAGGATCAGAACTAGTCTCCCGCTTTGCCTGGAACATTGCAATTCCTAGCTGGCTTGACTTACTCTAGAGCATAAGTCAGCACACGGGAAGACTTTTATCCACATGGATGAACGGTACATCAGAGTATATAAGCACACCTCTCTGAATTCCGCATGTGTTTACTTGGTGTGCGAATCAACAGTGTCAACGGGAAGTGCACAAACACGGCCTTCTGATTGATGGGATCATGACATACATTTTATAAGTCTGTCACATAAGACGGGTATGGTTTTATATTTCTATGCATTTGGTTATCATGACCTCAATGTCACGTGCTCATCTTCAGCAGTCTGACCTCTCCTTCTCCCAGTTCTGCCCTCACTTGGTCTTACTTGTCATAGCATCTTCTGTTAAGTTTTCATGCTAAAGAGCATGATTTCATTGACTTATTTTTTATTCCACTTTTTTGAGGGAATAAATCTTTGATACCAATTTCTACCACAGTTTGAACTTTGATACCAATTTCCACTAAGGTTTCCTGCCTTCTCCCTGCCCTACTTTAGAATGGTCCGTGCACACTCACACACGCACACACGCACGCACGCACATACTGTATAAAACTTGAAATGTCAAGCCAAATTAAGTTTCTCATTCATCCCCTGTCATCTTGTATTGATCTGTACACAATATTTTTTCTTCCTCTGTCATTTAAAGGAATAAGGAAAATAAACAAGCAAAAATCTTGGGAAGTTCATCATTTCAGTGGATGGAATCTAAACTTGCCTCCCATAAACAAGTCTTGATAAGGGCAAAGAGTCACCTCCAACTTAGGGACACATGTGAACATCAGACATGACTGATAGAAGACAATTTCACTTTCTCTCTACATATGGTTTTACTTTCACAGTAGACCAACGATCTCATCTGCAATAAGGACCACTACCAAGTGGAGCTTCCAAATCTCACCCATAACCCTTTACCTAGTGATGTAGATGACCTAGAGAAGGAAAGCACATCAGGACACAAACAGGATTGAACACTGAATCCTTAAATGTTTTAATCCAGCTGAAATATTGGCTATTTTGGCTAGGACTGTCACAGCACAGTAAATAAACATAAGAAAAAAGAACATAAGAAAAAAACCAGACTTTAAAATACAAGGATGCACTTCAAACCTGTGTGCGTTTTCATACTCACCACTATGATAAATGTACAGACTGTTACTTGGTTTCCACACTCATGATTTAAAGTAAATAAAATTTTTCTAATGAACGTCTTATTTTCTGAGAAATAATAGTTCTATTATTAGCCTGTACCGATGTGGCCAATATAAATTGTCTTCTCTACCAATCTTGCTCATACTGTCTTACTAGAAAGGTTTGTTTGGCATTCATGGCATGAGTAAGATACAGTCAGAGATGACTCTGCTCAGCACCCTGAAACACAGTGCTGGTTACAGTCCTTTCAGTGTGGACTCTTGGCATGATGGGGTCATGTGCATCTGAATGCTGAGGCCAGATCTGTCTCCCCACCTCCCTGCAACCAGCTATGGCTCCACCGGTGATGGATTCCATTCCGGGAACAAATGATGGCGGCCTAAAGGGATTTCGACACAGAGCTGATGAATCCTGTCGCTCCGAGGTGGGACGAGATGATTTATGGACGCAAAGGACATGAGTAAACAGATGGATCAGAAAACTGCTGAAATGTATAAATAATCTGACTCGCGGCTGTCTCGAAGCGTATTGAAAAACAAGCTGTTAAAGAAATAAATGCTCAGACTGAGAGCTGAGGTCCCTCCCCGTGGTGCTGTTGGTGACCCGGAGGGAGGGAGAAGCCACAGTTGACAGGCTGTCGAGGCACCAGCTGCAGCCTCCACGGGACAACTAGGCACGATGCTCAGGTCACGTCTTCCGGACTCTCGTTCCAAGGAATTGGGATGGATCCTGGGCCTGGAGCTAAATGTGCATGACTCTGTGTGCACCATTATCTCTCTCAACTTGAACTTTGTCACTTGGAGAAAGGAAAAATGACCCATTTTTAGGGAAGTTACTTAAAAAATCAGTGATGGGTGCAACAGATGGGTGTAGTCACTTGGCCCAGGTGTTCCCTCTTACCTGCTGCATTGTGGGAGTTCTGGAGCAGGCTTCGTGGGGGAGGGGGCCACCCCAATGGAAATGATCAACGAGCAAAGCCACCTACACACTTGGAAGATGGCTATTTATTTACCATCTTGATACAGGAGCATTTCAATGTTCTACCAGCCAGTGGGTCTAGGTTACTGCACCTGGCTGGACTTTGGCCCGCTCTGTATCGTATTTATGGAACTTGGTCTCTTTCCCTCCTTTTTTAACCATAAAAGCCCCTGTGGAGCATGCCATTGGATTAGTTCACTGGGCTGGCACAAATGGAAGCTGCGAGTGAAATAAACACGCTGGACTCAAGGGGGAACAGGAGCGAATGGTGAAGGAATTTGGGGAACAACTCTTCCGACAAGTTTGTGTGGAACTGTAGCTCACTGAGCAGTAACAGCCTCCAACAGGGCAGCAGCTCGCTCTCCAGGCCCTGCAGAAGAGCCCAGCAGCTAAGCCAAAGTGACCTTGACCCTGAAAGAAGTGAACTTGACCTTTTTGAGAGATTCCTGCTTGCAAAGTTATCCCTCTCCCTTTTCTAACACGTGTCAAACAGCTACAGCAACATCCCAACATGCTCGGGGATCTAATTTGTCAAGGTCAGGCTTAAATTGGGTCTCAGTCGCATGTGTAGCAGTTGACAGTCAAAATGCAGTTCTACAACAGAGTTTATTTACAAGGGAATATTAACAGGAAAAACAAAAAGTCCTTAAAGGCACAAGCGGCAGTTATCTGACCCCAGTCACCATTTTCGGTCCTAAAAGTCCCAAAGACACATATCCAAGATGGTGCCCTTTGCCCCTCCACACCTGAGGCAGGCACTTTGTCAAGTCCAGTCTTTCTCCAGCATCTTCTCTGCTTTTTCTCTCTCCATGTTCCGAGCTGCTCCACTTCTCCAAGACTCTTCAAACTTCTTCCACAATTGCTGATGCACAAACCAGCTTTCCACATCCCTGGCCATCTCCAGGGACCAGCTCACCAGGCCACCTTGCTGTGGCACCACACTCTCCACACTGGCCCCTCTTCTGCCAGCCACCATGGCTCCTTGCCACCTTCAGCTCGCTCTTCCAGGGGGCTGTGCCCAGCCTGGTCACTCAGGCTACTCTTTACCCACCTGCCATTCTCTTCTCTCCTCTCCCCAAAAGTCTGTCTCTGTCTCTAGTCTCTGCTCCTTTCCTTTATCTCTTTTTTCCCTTCTTTTTCTCCTAAAAGCCAAAGGCCCCAATTTCCCTCCACACACCCTCCAGGTGATACATTCTCTCTTGGGGTCCACACCTGGAATTTGCAGCAAAGTGAAAGCCCCCTTATCCTGTTTAGGCCTCTTCCATCTCTGTGTTCTTCAGACACAATTAATGGCATCAATGCCCAATGCCCATATCGGGGTCCAGGCTTCAATTTAACATTCACCTTCA